>PVKU01004646.1:0-141482 GCA_004027475.1 Anoura caudifer | reverse complement strand
GTCCAGGAAGCTCAGAGAGTCCCAAAGAAGGTAGACCTAAGGAGGAACACATCAAGGCACATCATAATTCCATTAGCCAAGATTAAAATGAAGGAGAGAATTCTAGAAGCAGCAAGGGATAAGGGCACAGTCACCTACAAAGGAGTTCCCATCAGACTGTCAGCTGATTTCTCAAAAGACAACTTACAGGCAAGTAGGGGCTGGAAAGAAGTATTCCAAGTCATGAAAGGCAAGGACCTACATCCAAGATTGCTCTATCCAGCAAAGCTGTCATTTAGAATAGAAGGGAAGATAAAGTGCTTCTCAGATAAGGTCAGGTTAAAGGAGTTCATCATCACCAAGCCCTTTATTATATGAAATGTTAAAGGGACTTATCTAAGAAAAAGAAGATAAAAAATAGGACAGTAAAAGGACAGCAAACTCACAGATATTAACAACCACACTAAAACAAAAGCAAACTAAGCAAACAACAAGAGCAGGAGCAGAAACAGAAATGGAGATCACATGGAGGGTTAGCAACAGGGGAGTGGGAGGAGGAGAGAAGGGGAAAAGGTACAGAGAATAAGTAGCATAGATGATGGGTAGAAAATAGATGGGGGAGAGCAAGAATAGTGTGGGAAAAGTAGAAGCTAAAGAACTTATGACACATGGACATGAACTAAAGGGGGGAATGTGGGTGGGAGGGGGTGTGCAGGGTGGAGGGGAATGATGGAGAAATGGGACATATACTGTAATAGCATAATTAATAAAATATTATTTGAAAAAAGATAAAGAAAGATTTAATTGTCCTCCACTGTTTTCTTGCCCATGCTCCAAATTTCACCCAATTTTCGCCACTGCCAACTCTTACGTGTTTCCTTTAGTATTTATCCCCATTATAAAATACTATGTCAAACTTGCTAATTTTTTATTATTAACTTGAGATATCTTTTAACTTCTTGTTGAATAACATTTGTTTCTTACTGCCCTCCCTGTATTCTCTGAGGCCTTCATCCTCCTAATATAGTCACACCAAATTTTTGGTCCCATTGTCTCTTTCTCGTACAGTTTTTATTTTCCTCCAGCAAACATTTGCCTTGTTTTTTCAGTGGCCAAGTTTTTTACTTTTTACCTATCCTTGTCCTTTCTCTTCAGCTGTCAGATCTATTCACCTATTAACATTATTTTCCAAATGTTTGACTCTAAGACAACCTATGAGTTTTGTTTCTTTCTTGGGGCCTCTCTTCCTGTTGCAGGATAGATGAGGTGCCACACAGCTGTCGTCCTGGGCTCTGACTGTGTTTCAGCTTCCCTTGCCCTTATGACCATGTGGTGGGCAGCAAGCAGATTGCTGCCACGGTTTACCTTGGTCTTTGTACTGCCACCCTCCCCCACCCCACCCTGGACCCCGAAATCTCCAGGGATGCTTCTTTGAGAATCTGATGAAAGCTCTGAACACTCTACTCTCCCTGGGAAAATAACTGAACAAGCATAAAACTTGGCATGTAATTTGGTGAATGGCTGAAGACATTTATGTAACTTTTATATAATGCTTTTTGGAAATGTAATCCTATCAACTTCAGAATTCTGAATAAGCCTTTAATGACTTAACTCTAATATTACAGTAAAAGTCCAACTCCAACCAGAGTACCCAAACATTTTTTTTTTTTTTTTACGAATAAATAGTTCTTCCCTCTTGAGCATTTTATCATTTCCTAATATTTGGTGGAATGAACGCGTTTCCCAAATTTTAATGACTTGTGGATATATGGCTGGTTGGAATCACTTCTTTGCTACCTTTGATGATAATTTGTCCCTCTCCAATATGTTGATACAGCTAAGAAGCGTGATGTTTCCCCTGGTAATGCTCTGAATACTTGTGGAGCTGAATTGAAAGGAATGATGAGCTGCATTCCCACCAGCTCGCTTCCACCTACATGTCAGCTCTCAATTAAAGAGACAGTTAGATAGACAGATGCCAATCTCCCCGATGAACAGGGGCCTTCTGGGGTAAGGGATTTTTCTGGTAAGAGGGGTTTTTCTGTCTGTGGAAAAGAGTTACACCATTATGCAGACACTCTGTGGCTGAGATCCTATAAGACAAACCTCCAGGGACTGTACTTAGATTAGAATTTGGTCATATTGTATATTGTTGAAGTGTGGTGTGGCTGAGATTTGTAATATATCTGTGTTTATCTACTCAGTGAGCAACTGCTGTTTTTACCAGGCAGTGACTTTAGATTGAAGTAGGACACAGCTTATATTCTTAGTCCTCAGAGATGATTTTTTGGTTATTTATTGTGAATGATTAACTTTTTTAAAAGAAAAGACTATGTTTAACTAAATGCCAACTTCTTAAAAATGTCAAAAATAATTGAGTGTTCACCAGTTTGTTCTGTGGCATCTTCATTGGCATATTATAACTTAATTGATTGTACAGTTGTTTTATCAGATTTCTAAGCAGTTCACTGATTTTAGTAGAAAAGGACAGTAGCAAGTGTTTTTAGTCAGGATTATTATTTTTTATTTAATCTTTATTGTTTTTCCATTACCATTAGTCCCCTTACATTCTTTGCCCCCTATCAGTTACCACACTGATGTCCATGTCCATGAGTCCTTTTTCCTTTTTGCTCCATCCCTCCACCCCCGGTCAAGATTATTTAGTCAGATGGTAACAATTTTTATTTCACCAACCCTTCCTTGAAATCATCAATAATATTAACATCATTTAGATTAAGAAAAGATGACACCATCCCTTCAGAATTTAAAACCAGTTTCATTTGGAGAGCTTTTCCCTGAAAGGAGTCCAGGAGCCGGTGGAAGGAGCCATGTGAAGGATGTGTTACAGTTGGCACTTAGTTTGTGGGAATGGGGAAGTGAGGATAAGTGAGGGTGTCAGAAACCGCAGTGAAAGGAGAGCTCCTCACAGGGTATTAGTGGAAAAGCCATTAGGATGTTAAAAACTGATGTGAGGATGAAACTTTATGTTTGAAAAGAAATGGCAAGAAATAGCAAGAAATAGTGACAAACAAAAGGCAAGTTTCCAGTTTCCTTTTTCCTTTTTCAAGAAAATTTTGTTTAATCTTCTGTGAATGTGTTGGAGAGTTTGAGTGTTGCATTTTGCACAGGAAAAAAGAAAGTTAGCCATGATGGCTGTTTTTTTCTGCCTTTTCTGTAGCTCCACTGTGTTTTAGGATAATTTCTCAGAGGGCACTGATAGATGTGAGTCAGGTGATTGTTTAATGAGGTTGGGGAACACAGCGCTGAGGCTCTGTCATGCAGAATTTAATACTCTAGTGCCGATGGCAGCTGTTTCCCCTGGTTATAAGTTACCATACTGAGTACAGGCATGCACGTGCATGCTGGGGGCCCAGTTTTAAAGCCAGCCAAACCACTGCAGAGAGGAGAGCAGTGGCTTTGTTGCAGAGAATGCACACTTTTCCTCCACTAAGGCTGAGACCTTTAGGATTCCTAGTGGAGACACTGCTGCTGGGTATTGGGGGAAGCTCCGTAAGGTGGTCACAGGCTCTCCGTGCTATCACCCTAAACCGCCTCTCCAGCCTCCTCTCCATGGCATGTCCTGTAAGTGTTCACTTCCACAGATCTTTCGTTCCCTAGAAGGTGTTCTGTTTTCAAGCTTCCCTCCCTTACCTGTGCTTTTTCCTCTACCTGCATTGTCATCTTCCTTGTGCCTGTTCGTACTATATCCTCCTGAGAGGATTTGCCTCCCCTGCCTACCTGAAGTCCTTGTCCATGTCTGTTCTTCCTGAACGTCTTGTCCACACCCACGCATTCGTCATGCGCAGGTCACCTCTTCACCTGCTTCCACTGGACTGTCAGTTCCTTCACAGACCGTGGATTGTGTTCAGGTTTGTGTTACCGTTGCCAAGTGCCCTGCCATGCCACTTGCAGACAGTTTCCTCCTGTGGGGAGAACACTGGGAATGCTTCCTCGCCTTGGACAGGTGTTTGTACTGAATATATTGTGGGTACTCCTTTCTGCAGAGTAATAGTTGAACACTGGCCTCGACTCTGTACCTTGGGTAATGCCTGAAGTATGAAGGACTTAGGCTACAGGCACAATGTCACCACCACTTTTGGGACAGAGGCTGTGAAGTAGACAGGAGTGAGGCTCAGGCCTTGATCTTGCTTGTGTGGCCACTTACCACTTCTGGCTCCCCAAGTTTAGCCTGATTGGAGCTGAGTGTCATATGTAAATATTCCTCCTTTACCAGCCAACCCACTGATAAACCTTGTTAGTGGAGGGCACTGGAGGAGGAAGGGGTTTTCTTCTCCTGGCTCTGGTGTGCACCTGTGGAGCATCTAGATCCTGTTGGCAGTGCCTCAGGGTTGGAGGGGGACAGTGGCAGCCACACCTCCTTGACAGCCTTCCCAGCAAACACCTGCTCCCAGGCAGTTTCCAGGGCAAGTGGCACCTCCCTGTGAACAGCTTCTGGCAGCAGCTTCCCAGTGTCCCAGCAAGTGGCTCCTTACATACCTGCCTTAGCCTGCTGACCGTGGGCTGACTCTGGGCTAGTTCAACCCAGAAAACTTCTCTACGGACCACCCTCCAATGATGCTCAGTTCCCAGCTTTGGGGAGGGGACCCCTTTCTGTACTAGTTCTTCCCTTCAGTGCCCTCACTCAGCACTAATATCTATTAGAGTTCTGCGCCACCCCCCCCAGCTCTTTCCCCTCCAATCCCATTAATAACTTTCTCTTTTCAAATTACTGGTGGTGTCTATCCCCAGATGGGACCCTAACCACTATAGATGCCTAGAATGCCAGGCTCCATTTCCCTACCAAATGAACTACACAGATTCTCTACAGGCCACCTGAGTGATAGTTCGGTAATTCCACCAGCATCTTCCAAGTTCTTGCAATCAGATAGGTACTGGGCTCAACTGGGTTCTGCCAAGACAAGCTTCAAGACTGGAAGAAGAGCTAGGTAGTGAAGTATAAATTGGAGAGGGTATATGTGTGATTGTTGGTGTAGGGATGACAAACCTTAATATTTTAGTGTTGTCCTTCTAGGAGTCAAAGGGTAGGTAAATGAAAATTGATGACATTGATGAACATTTACCCCTTTAAAGTGATGTCCATAATAGAAAGAGTAACGGAATGTTTTGTTTTCATTCTTTCCATTTGCAAATATTCTCTCTTTTCACAAAGCATTTGAAGTAGGTAACATTTTATTTCATCTCATCTGAGTTCTCAAGGGTAGGAACTATGTTTTATTTTAGTTATGCCCACAATGCCTGTCACACAGTAGGTACATACCTAATGTTAATTGACTGATGAAAAGGCTACTGAGTTGATACTCTTGTGTTTCGTTTTCTACTCTGAGAAAGCCAAAATTGCTCAGTGTTTTCTTATGTTGACAATTCATAAGCAATCACAAGTAATTGTTTTGTACTAGAAATGTGAACAGAGAGGTTATCAATTAATTTAGTGCTTGTTCTCATTTGTTTTTTTCCAGCCATTTACAGAGATATAGTATCTGCCATTGCAGGTGTGCATCAGGCAGTGTGTTGGGTACTGTGTTTATAGACCTCTCAGTCTCAAGCATCCCTGTTTTACAGATGTGGAAGTTGAGATTATGTAATTCACCCAAGACCACCCTGACAAAGTGTGGCTGAGCCAGGCCTTGGCTCCTGATTGAAGCCCAGGCCCTTGTGTGTCCCAGTCCCCTGTTTGGATCCCCTGTTCCTGTAGTCAGGTGCCTCCCCTACTTGTGTGTGTAGTTGGACATAACGCGCAGGAGCCCTTTGTCCTCTTCAGAGCTGCCTCTACCTCCTTCCCAGTCCTAGTCACATAGCCCTCTGGCCCTCCAGGTATCATGACATCCAGGCACATGTGAACAAATTTGGAAAACTCGGAAAGGGCCAAAAGTCTCTTCCCATTTGCTTCTTTAAAGATTCAAAAAGTCTTTTATCAAAGTCTAGCCACTTGCTGAAAAATTGAAATTGATACAGGTTATGGGAAACGTTTAATTACATGAAAAGTTCAATTGAAGTTAAAGCTCAGGGTGGAACATAGGTGCACTTTTCAACACTAACCCTTGTCTTCTCTTTTTATTAGGTGTTGTTACCCCCGTACAATGATGCTACTGTGACTGGCGCTGCCAAGGAGCCACCGCCACCTTATGTGTCTGCCTAAGTCTGCAAGTGGGTGGAGCTGAGCATGACCTTGACTTTTCAGACATCAAAGCAATAGTTCTTTAATTTCACTTCTGGGATGAGCTTTCTGAGCTTATTTGTTGCTGAAATGTTCCAGTTTAAAATTTTTAACATTAAGTTGAAACCCTCTGTAGTTTTAGATATGTGCTTTAGCTGAGCACTCTGACAGGTTAACTGTAGAGTTCTTTCTGTAGGGATGGAGTGCAGGGGGCTTCCGTAGACCTCCCTGGGCTTCCCTGGGTACTGAAACTTCCCAACAATCCAGATGAACCTTGAGTCAGAGAAGTCTAGTTTTGTACTTGCCAGGCCCCAAAGTTGGTGAATTAGTCACATTTTTTTCCTCTGTTCCCTCTTTCTCTTCTGACAGTGTAAAATAAAATCAAAATTAAGACAATACTTCCTTAAGTCACTCCAGTGTATAGAAGCCATTCCCTTATGAGAACAAGGATATTAATTGTGAGTCATTGCTCCAGTCAGGTAAATAGGAGTCCATATATTTGTATAAATAAAACAGGGAAGTTCCTTTAGATCCTTTATGGCTTAAATTCAGCGACAGTTTGAGTTTTCTGGCCAGGGCTAAATTGGGACCGTTCGGCAATCCCCGGCAGTGAGAGAGCGGGCACTACTGTGGCTGTTCATGGGCACTCTGTTCTGAGGCCGTGGAGTGGTGTGTCATGTCCGAGTTACAGGGGTGAACTGATTCGTTTGGGCAGCATGATACCTGGTGTTCCTGTCTCCTGGGTTCCTGTCCCTGCCCAGGGCCGCCTTTCACTGAGTATTCTGCCCTGGCCTGATTTAAGGAGGACATCTATCTTGCTCTGTCATGTGGCGTTGCTGAAATGTGTTTACTTAATTAAATAAAAGGTTTTTTTCTCTCCCTGCAAGGCACATCCTACTATTTGAACTCCCAAGTATGTCTAGTCATCTTTTCAAAATGAGCATATAATAGTCTTCAGAAAAAGGAGGAGGAGTGCTTTCCTGGAGGAATGCCCTTACCTTGATTACCCGAATTCCAAGGAGCTTTTATATATTCGTATATTCAAGGGTCACAGCTCTCCTGTTTGTTCATTTTCCAATGTGCTGTAAATGAATGCTTTTACGATTAAAGTGAGATTTGCCCACACCCAAGAAAAGACTCTTCTGACGCTGCGATGATTGATTGTGTCGAGGGACCCTTCCCACCCACGTACGGCTGCGCAGATGCACGCGGTTCGGCCTGCAGAGGAGCTTTACGGCTTGTTGCACACATACATTTTTTAATATTTCAGTGCTGATGAAATCAGAGCGTCTCAGGCCAAGGGAAATGGAGATGAGCAGACTTAAGCTTCCAACATTCCCACCCTCGGCCTTTGCCAAGCTGTGCATGCTTAGCTGTTTGCGTACAATCATTTTTTTGTGTCCATAGTGCACTTTTAATAAGTAGTTCAGATTTCACTACATTCAAAGGAAGATTAACAATTAAGAGAGGTGGGAGGGGTGAGTATTCATGAGAATCAGCCTCAGTTGTCTCTTATGGTATATCTCATTCATACTCTCTGTAAACCCTACCTAAGAAATTCTGTTCCTGAAGATTTATGCCTATAATATTCAACTAAGTTAATCATAATAAGGGTTGTTAAGGATGGAAAAAGGCCTATCAGTTACTGATCCCTGTGTAAGGCACATAGGACATCAGTTGTTTGCATGTTACTATCTCTAGTTTTCTATCTATTTGAATAGTAGCTTTTGCCTTGGGAAAAATGGCACAAGGTCAAAGTAGAGAGAAATGCTGATTTTGAGAGTCTTTGTAAGGTCTGAGAGGATCTTGTTCGTGTGACATTCAAATAGCACCATAGACATCAGGATATTACATCCTACTCAGAGATCCCATATGGTGCTGGTGCTGCTGGTTTTTCCTAACAGCGTAACCCAAGCTCAGTTCCAAAGCTGCCTCCCTGTCTACCTCTGTGAAGTAAGGACCTGTCATCTTGTCCCCACTGTGGGGAGACTGATGTTTAGATTTAAATAGCCCTGCAGAGCACATCCCATGCCTCAGCAATTCATTGGGTCTTTGTCTTATTGCCAATCCAGATAAATGTCTCTCTTAAATGTATTTTAAATCCCATTTTAATACCTTTTGTTTCTACAGGGAAACAATTACTCCCTCAATTCTTCTTACACCTGTATGCCTCTCAGTTACTTGACTGATGAGAGCTCACTGGTTTTTTTCATCTTGTTACCTGTAAGCCTTTCTGTTAAGGTCATAGACATTCAGCTCAGCACCATGAGGTATGCAAATGGACCCACCAGTGATCCACCCATGCCAGAGAGAATGTTTTAAGGCTCCTTAATGGGGCAGAGAGAAGAGGAAAACTTAATACCCTTTGGCTTGGATTGTGATCTGCCTACCCTAGAAACTGAGTTTCCGCTAGTCAGATTTCCAGAATGCCAAGTCATATGAGTTTGAAGGCTGATAGACTAGTTTTCCCCTCCTTTCTGCCCACCCCCAACCCTTTCTTTGTTCTAGCCCTAAACATTTGTTTAGTTTGACTACCTAAGCAAGGTACACCTCATTTCCTTTATCCTCTCCTCCCTCAGTTCCTTCATCGCCAGTCCTTTGTAGTAATGATCTCAATAGACCATCTTTCTAGACTTGTAACTGTTCAAATTGTTTTCTCCGTAGAGGGATGTACTGTTTGAAATATTTATGCTTTGAGAAGACAAAAAAAACCTCTGCTGTGCAAACTGAGTTTCTGTGGTGGAGGAAAACTAATGAGACTATAAAAACAGTATTTCCACTTTTTAAAAAAGATACGTTCTTTTTGGCAGCTCATCTGGAGACTGACTTCCACAGGATGAAACAGTACTGCTGCAGGTCACATAGGGCAGTCTGATGTGCTGGGGGTGTTGAGCAGGCAGGTGTTTGTGGCAGGGACTGAAAGAATAACACGCGAAAGGATGGCCAGCGCGAGGTACAGTCTTGGCTGCTTCGGGCCTCCCCACCTTCGCAACTAATGAGCACCAGAAATAGTCCCTGTGGCTGTGTGAAATGGGTTTTTGTCAGCTCAGATACTGGAGATACATGTTCTAAAGGGAAGGAAAAAGGCATTGCTAGGATGTCCCCATACCCATGAAATGCACTTAAGGGGTTTCTGCACACTGGCCACATTGTCAGCCAAACAACTGGTGTCTGGGAGCCAGGCAGGGCTGTGACCTGTCTAGAAGCCGATGCACGCCCTCTGACTAGAGCACAGATAGCGGGGGAGAAGCTTGTTGGCCAGCTCAGCTGAAGTTACATCAGAGCAAGTGTTAGTACTCTGCACCCATCAACGGGATCCTAATTAACAAAAACCACTGCTTCAAAATGAAGAGTTTGACTTAAAACAGCAGGGTGGATTCAAGATTAGTTTGTTTTATCCCATCTAAAACACACGTTTTTTACGGTCATTATTAGTACAAACACAGTTTTCACTTAAGTAAACTTACTAACGTTGGAACCTCTTTAACTCAGCAAATAAAATTATACATACAATCCTAGGTGTATGTCAAGACACCCAGGCTGCAGTGTGGCAATAGAGTGAAGAGCAGAAGGGAACTGTGTGACCCCGAGTCAGTTAGGCATGACTAACCAACACTGAGGGTCTGAGCCAGGTTTCTCTCAGGAAAGGCAAGGATTATGTCCTTTTGTCTGCTGCTTGCTGGTCACAGTTCTGGTCCTGTGATATCTTGCCTCCTACTATACTTACAACTCAAAAAGTTACTCAAGCAGTGACAGGTCCTGCATTCCTGGGATCCTGAACTCGAGCATCTGATCTAAAGAGCCAATAGGGCTCCCTCTGCGTTCCCCTCACCTGCGGGAGCCCCTGGCTTGGCTCTGGGAAGACAGAGGAACCACAGATCTGCCCTCTGTGTGCCCAGAGACACCGCAAAGGACCCCATGCCCTGTGTGATGGGGACACCCCTCCGACCCAGTGGCATTTGTGTGACGTCACTTTTCACCAAGTATTCATTTTCCTTAGAGGGATGTAGTTTGAATTATTGTGTCACTAATTTCACAATTTTTTTTTTCAGTTTAGGCCTTTTCATTACATTTATCTTTTCTACATATGGTTCCCTTTCAATCAGCAATAACGGCAGCTCTAAGCTTGCTTTTGTTGGTGATCCCAGTCTTTTGGGTACAATGAGTATGAAATGTCAATAGATATTTTGACATTTCATACTTATTGTACCCAAAATGGAAAATTGGCCTCAGTGTCCCCTGAATCTGCTCTTGTTGACTCGTGTAGGGCAACCTACCCATCATTCAACCACCCCAGCTTGGGATCATAGGCCCTCTTTGCCTTGTCCCTGTGTGTCCCCATATCTAATCAGTCCCCAGCCCTGAGGCTTCCTTCCACCTCTTTACATGGTAGAATGACATTTACCATTCACTGAGCCTTTTCTGTGTGCCAGCCGTACTGCTTTACACGCACTCTCTCTTTCACAGATGAGGAAATTGAGACTTTTAAAGAAAAATAATGGTCCCAAATCATACTAGTTATTGGCAGAGCCAGGATTGAAATGCTATTGAGTCTAAATGGGTGTTGCATAACTTCTTTAAAAAAATTACTGATTTTTAGAGAGGAAGAGAAAACATGAATTTGTTGTTCCACTTACGCCTGCATGCATTCATTGGTTGATTCTTGCATGTGCCCTGACCAAGGATTGAACCCACAACTTTGGTGTATAGGGTCGCTGCTGTAACCAACTGAATTACCCAGCCAAGGCTGCATATCTTTGAGACATCTACAATTTTTGAATTCCGTATATAACCTTTCACTTCTTACTAACAACAGTTGATTTCTACTAATTGGCATTAATGCATCCCAGGAAGGAAAGGAAGTCATGCAAAGCCATGTGAACTCTGTATACTTGGGGTTTGCACTACACAAGGGAAATCATAAATTTCCTATTTAATTAGACTGGAAAGTAATCTGCAAATATCAGCTTTGAATTCTTAAAGAATTTTTTTAGGCAGTAAGATCAACTGAGGTGGGCCTTTTATAAAGGGGTTAATTGTTTTAAGTGAGCAATTTCCTTCTGAGGAAATCAGATACTGCACTGATTTCTCTTTTTTGAGAAGAATATACGTATTAAACTTTCAAACACTGTAACTCAGGCTAGTACTTAAATAGAACAGTAAAATGATTTGTTTGCACTGTCTTAGAGGAATAATTGGGGACCTTGAGGGGCACCTTCCTTCCCTGCCACCACACTGGCCCCAGGAAGCCTGGATCGAGGTGTCTGTTTCCACACCTACCGACAAGAGAACAGAGCAGTGCATTCCCTTTGTAGGCTTCTGTCCTGTGATGTGAGTGCACTATAGCATCTGGGTCCCTGAGAGCTAACTTAAACATCTTAATAGAGAAACCTGGGCTAACTCAGGCATCGGGAAACATTGCAAACTTGTGGGCTTTTAAAAAATTACTTAAGCAATGTGTTGTGAAAAGAAAAAAAAGCCAGTAACTTACCCTTTGGGTCTCAACTTGAAAGTCTGGGAGGTATTTGTTTTATATTCTACCCCAGCACATCCAGTGTCCCAATCAAGGCACATCTTACACTCACGGTTCCTGTCGCTTTTCTTGTCCATAATATCCCAGCAGATTAGGAACTCACAGTCTGTGTATTCCTCAGTGTTCTGTCCTCAGCACCTGACACTTATGTGACAAATAGAAGGAACTCAAAAATGGTTACTATAATAATAAGCATGTGAGAAATTCATCTATAATGCCATCCATGACAACTGTGACAAATTCTTTAGGAACAATGCAACGAGGCTCAAGCGCCACAGAGACCACATCTCACAGAAGATCCCATTGGGAAAAAAGTCATTTCTATAAACTGCAAGGAAGCAAAGGGAAGGTCACTCCTCCAGAAAATCCTACCATTGCCACAGCAGGAGTAGTGTTTATTGAGTGGGGGTGGGTTGGGAGGGGGAGTCCTGATTTCTAGAGGGAAGTTGTAAAGGTGACAGGCAAACACCAGCAGCTTGGTAATGAAAGGATTGCTCTCTGAAGATTAAAGGACAGCTCACATGAGAGGCTCACTAATGCTCTGCTCAAGTTGAAATCAAAAGGAACTGGTATTCTTAGCCCTTAGGATTCTTGTGATCACTTTCCTTTTATGTGAGCTTAAATCAGTAGGGCTCAGAGTGGAGAATTAAATCACCAGTGTGCCTCTCCCTTGGAACTTTCCCCTTTCCCTTTCCTAGTAGATCATTGTAACGTTAGCAACCAATGACCAGGTGTGAGATCCAGTGGAATCCCGGAGTCTGGGGTATATGGAGGGAGATGTTGGACAGCAGCTAACGTGCGTCGAAGTACAGTGATGTGTCCACCACTTCCTGGGCACTGCAGATGTGGATAACGCCCTGAAAACTGTGCAATAAAACATACTTGTCTTTCCTCCTCTACAACAATACCACAGGGTCCTAATAAGAAAGTCAGTGAATTTGCCTGTGGCGGGGACCATGGACATGAGAATAGGAGTCCCCACCAGCAGGCCAGTCCTGCAATGTAAAGCAGTAATTGCAGATGAGCGCAAACTCCAGAAAAGGTGTTTGAAAGCACAGGAACAGACATGGGAGTGGGCAAGAAGTTGTTCCTGCCTCCCTGTGGCAGATTTGGTCCAGGAGGGACAGCTTAAAGGAGGGTGCGCGAACAAACCAGGTGGAGGAGCAGTCTGGCTTCCAACGAGACTAAAGGGTTTGCATGAGAACTCAGAATCTGCCCTCTTCCTGTAAACCAGAAGTGTGTTAAAATATAATTCATATACCATACAAAATATATGAGTTAATGGTTCTTTGTATTCACAGATTTGTACAGTCATCACCAAGATCAATTTTAGGACCTTTTCATTACTCCCAAAAGAAACTCCACACCCACCAGTAGTCACTCCGTTTCCCCCAACATGCCCAGCGCAAAGCAACCACCGACATACTTCCTGTTGCGATGGATTTGCCTGTTCTGGACATGGAATCACACTGCATGCGGTCTTTGGTGATCAGCTCTTTCACTTAGCGTGCTTTCACGGTTTATTCACTTTGTAGCAGTGTCACTATTTTGTCCCTTTTTAATACTGATACTATTCCATTTTACTTACCCATTCGTCAGTTGGTGGACATATAGTTCATTTTCACCTTTGACTATTATAAGTAATGCTGTTATGAACATTTGTGTACAAGTTTTTTTATAAACATGTTTTCATTTCTCTTGGGTACATGCCAAGGAGAGGAATGCTGAGTCATGATTATATATTTAACATTTAAAATATTTTTGAATTATAGTTAACATTCAATAGAATATTGGCTTCAGGTGTACAACATAGTTATATGACGCGGACACCAGCCTGCAGTATCCACGGCATTACAGATGAGACGAGATACATTCACACAGACTACCGAGTCCTGTGGAGGAAAAGGGTTGGCCTGGCCACTCTCTCAAGGGGAGAGCACCCAGACTTTTGCCTTGACAAGCTTTTATTGGGTCCAATTTACACAGGAATACAGATAAAGCTCATTAATCATTGTCAGGCAGTAAGCCTCAAACGATAGATGGCACACAAAGAACTACAAGGGCTTATTCTGAGTCAGGGTCTGTTAGCTAAAGGGCTACAAAACTTTGGGGCACAAATTCATCTCATGCTTGGACCCTTATCGTTTAAATTGAGGGTATTAGCAAAGCAGGTTTCACAGGATTTTATATATTCTTTCTTAGGCCTGATCACCCAGGGAACGCTCCCTTTCAAGCACAGAGCTGTACCCGCCTCTGTCATTGTTTCAGGCTTAAGTCAGGCAGGGGAAGGAAGGCAGCCAAGAGATTAGGAGACTTCTCACAGACAGAATGAGGACTCAGGCTATGTCAAAGCCTAAGGGCAAGGGTCCATCACCCCCTTTTGCTGTAGTCCCCCAAGTTCTTCCCTGGAGGCTCCCTGTGACTGTGCCTGTCTTAGGTTGTTCCTCCCTTGAGGAATCTTACCCATCATTGGCTAACCGATCAAGCACTGGGGATCAGGCAGGGTGAAGTAAAAGGAGCAGAGGTGGTGCCCCTGCCAGGGAGATAAGCTTTGCCTCCTTAGTGGCTTATGGTCCAAAGGTTGCTCACTCAGCCTTAGCCATGGAGGGTTACAGCTCCTGAAACCAAGCAGGGCGGTTCCCAACAGTTGTAAGACATTTATATAACTTACAAAGTGACCACCCTGATAAGTCCAACACCCATCTGACACTACACATAGTTATTACAAGATTGACTGCATTCCCTACGCTGTACTTTACATCCCTGTGATTGTTTTTATAACTGGCAATCTGTACTTCTTAATCCTTCTCCCTTTTCACCCGTTTCCCCAAACCATCCCATCTAGCAACCATCAAAATATTCTCTGTATCTATTAATTTCTGTTTTGTTTGTTCATTTATTTTTAGGTCCCTCATATAAGTGAAATCATATTACATTTGCAATTCTCTGACTTATCTCTCAACATAATTTCTTCTAGATCAATCTCTATTGTTGTAAATGGCAAGATTTCATTTTTTAATATATGTATATTCCATTTATATATGTACCATCTCTTCTTTATCTATTCATCTATTGATGGACACTTAGGTTGCTTCCAGATCTTGATTAGTGTAAATAAATAATGCTGCCATGAACATAGGGATGCATATGTCTTCTCATATCAGTGATTTATCCACTTTGGATAAATACCCAGAAGTGAAATTGCAGGATCATGTGGTAGTTCTATTTTTATTTTTTAGGAACTTCCATACTGCTTTCTGTGGTGTGGTGGGTGCACCAATTTACAATCCCACCAAGATTGCACAAGGGCTCCCTTTTTCTCACATCCACACCAACATTTGTCAATTTATTGATGATGGCCATTCCAACCAGTGTGAGGTGATATCTCACTGTGGTTTTACTTTGCATTTCGATTATCCCAATCAAAAAATACTGTTTTGATCTGCAGTTGATTGAATCTGCAGATGCAAAACCCAGGGATATGGAGGACTGACTGCATACTTATTGAAAAATAAATCCACATGTAAGTGGACACACAGGTCAGACCCATGTTGCTCAAGAGTCAGTTATAACTGATTTTCAAAACTTGTTCTAACATCCTGTTCTGCCCCATGAATTAGAGCTAAAGGTGAAGCACTGATAGTCAGTGTTGTCTCATTAGTTCTGGCCAGGGATGCTGCGCTGTCTTATTACACATTGTGATCTAATGAAAACAAACCTTCAAGTCTTTAAAGCTTGGGTTATTGCATCCTCTTCTCCACATTGTTTTGTTCACAGGTAGTGTACAGGTAGCCAGTAATATTCCGGCACTTTCCATACTTGGGAATGGCTTTGTCAATTCTTGTTTCAAATGAGTCGAGACATTTCCATTACTCCTTTTCAGAGATTGCTCTCCCAGTGACAATGTTCACTTTATTGCACTACATGTTATTTTTCTCCATCTTACGATACATTGTGCCTCTCCACAAGTCACCCCCTCTTCTTTCCACTGGACCACCTGCAGTGTTTCCCCTTCTGTGGGACCCCAGTCATAACCACATCTCAGTTATTTTCTCCAGCAAGAGAGAACGTGGAAAAGTCCTGACTTCTGATATTTCTGTTATTCTTCAGTCACCACTTACTGAGCTCTGCCAGCAAGCTGGAGGGTTTTATAGGACAGAAACACACACTCATGCCCCAGGATCTTGCAATCTGATTTAATGCCAGGCAGTCAATGCAGATACAGACTCATGAATGGCATTGCGAGAAGACAGTTGAGGGTCACAGTCATGAGGCTATTGGCTTCTACCAACAGACCACTTTGTGGCAATTCCTAGGTTTAGGGATGAAAGAAGCAGCAAACTGTTGGTGAGTAATATTTCCACATACAACAGGTCCACCCTGCACTTCACAAGTGCAAACTAGTCTCCAAGGAGACAGGTGGTGTTTCAGCCTTGTCAATATCCAAGAAAACAAGTCAGATACCCACTCATTCTTGTCTGTGCCTTATGGCTCCCCACTCCATCCTGTTATCTCATTCTTTTTTAAAAAGATTTTATTTATTTATTTTAGAGAGGGGAAAGGAGGGAGAAAAGGAGAGAAAGAGCAAGTGCGGTTATCTCTCCTGTGCCCCCCCTTTTTAAAAATTTTTTTAAAATTTATTTATCTTTAGAGGGGAAGGGAAGGATAGAGGGAGATAAATATCAATGTGTGGTTGCCTCTCATGCATCCCTGCCAGGAAATGGCCCGCAACCCAGGCATGTGCCCTGACTGGGAATCAAACCAGTGACTCTTTGGTTTGTAGGGTGGAGCTCAATCCACTGAATCACACCAGCCAGGGCCTGTTATCTCATTCTTAATAGGTAACCTCATTAACCTGATTCCACAAACACCACAAGGCTCTAACACAGGGTTAAAGCCACAGCAGCCCAGTCCCTTCCATAGCACAGCATAGGGCAGTATCTTTGAACAAACAGGCCTGGTGCCTGCCCTCAGGAGCAAATGGTCCAGCTTCAAGATCACATATAAACTTTTGTGTCTTTTAAATGTTATTGTTTTCCTGAACAAATTTTTGACTTGCTATAGTTTTTCCCAGATCACGTTATTCCTGTCTTCCTCAGGTGGGATGACGTTTGTTTAGAAATTATTTCACCTAAGATAATGGGGCCACCAGCCAGCCTGTCCCCAGGGGGACCCATGGAACTAGCCATCCCTGTTGATGGAGCACCCAGTAGGAGCAGGGCCCCAGCTAGGAGAGTACTCCACCCTGGGCAGGAGCAGAAACCCAGCCACTGTCTTGGAATGCTCTCCTCCCAACCCCATATCTCCAGGGCCAACCAGTTGGCAGCAAAGGACACATGTCTCCTCTCCCAGGTGAGACCTCCTGCCCTTCTACTTGAGTGGGAGCAGGAGGAGCTCCAACAGTTTACACAGGACTAGACTGTCACCAGTCACCTAGAGAAACAGTGCAGTTGACCTTACAATTTCACATTTCTCCTCACTCACTCAGTCCAGGAGTTATCTCAGGCTATGGGTCTGTGAGCCAACTTGTCTGCCTTGCTTTCCTTGTACTCTGGTCCACTTACTGTTTGATAGTCTCATTTCAATCTGCCCTCTAGGAAGCAAAACACAACAAAAGTTCTCTTGTTCACAAGGCACAAATGAATGCTTGTGTCAAAAGTCTATATTTGTGGCTACTCATGAGTCTGAGGCCTAGGTCAAGTGACTCCCCCCACCCCTCGCCTCCCATCAAACCTTATACCACAATAGACCCCATGTAGAGACAGAGAACTGTCTCTACAGTTCTGAGTGGAACCCAGTACAGCTACCAAGGTGTGATTAGTTTGAATAGCTATCAATTCCAGCTAACTCCTGAGCTCTCAAATACCTCACACCTTAATTCTTGCCTGCTTGCTTGAGTGCCTCCATGAGAACAAAATCTCTGAACTTCACTCTTCTTCTGAATAAGGTCCGCTGTACACTAAGCTGCGTGCAGGGCCTCTGTCAGAAAAGGCAGAGCTGGCTTTCCCTAGCAGCCTTTATTCTCATTCCCATGTATTCACTACAAAGGTAACCGGGAAATTAAGGCATGTTTTTTTTCTGACTTGATATTTCAAGATGTCGAACTCACCTTTGCTCCCTTTCCTTTCGGCAGACCTGAAGATCTTTTCACGAGGTATCGGCATCTCACTGACCTGCCTGACTGGGCTCCAGGGCTGCTTCACACAGAGATTTCCTATTCTGAGGAATTCCGATAGAACTCCCTGGGGGGAAAACCATTTTGGTTGGCATACACCAGACTCACTGGAATCAGTTACTAAATTACAATTCCTTAAAATCTGGAAGGATTTCAGAACTCCTATTATTTTCCTGGTAAATTGCTGGATCACACTGGTGTCTTGGAAGAAGGCGACATATTTTAAATGTAAATTTCCAGAAACTGTAACTCAACTTCCCCAGCTCCTCTGGGATTTTCACTGGCCCAGACTCAGGGATTATTTTCATCTGTGGGATCCAAGACTTCAGAGACCAAACATTTCCTGAAGACCTTCCGCTGCTTTCTGACCTTTACCTACCTCCTCCCAAAGAAATACAAAGAAACTTCTGAGCAGCACACACAACCAAGAGTGCCCAGTGGGGCTAAGGTGCAGGGTAAGGGAATGTGAATCCAAGATTTTTCTTGGCATTTATGGTACCTGATGGCTTCAGTATGTTAGCCCCTTGTTTTATGGGTAATTTTAATTACCCACTTCTGGAGCTTTTCTGAAGAATTGATTTTGTATATGGTGTGGGTTTTTGTTTTTGTTTTTTTCATATTCCAGAAACCACCTATCAACAAATAGGAGTTGATGGTTAGGAGGAACAGCAGCCAAGAACACTTAAAGTATCAGACTGGCACATTCAGAGGTTTTGAAATTCATTAACTCAGTTCTGCTGCCTCTCCCCATAGCTTGTTAAAACCTGAACTGGAGGCGTGGGGTTATTGGTTTGGGGAGAGGATTTTGGTGCCCTTATTAGGGAGGTGTCCTGGCCTATTGTGCGGAGCCCAGTCACCCCGTGTTCTCCCACTTCACAAAACTGCACATATCTGCGCCCGTAATTTCAAAAGTCTTGTCTGAACTAGACTTTTTTCACTCCTTTAGGGTAGGAACTTTGCTTCCTTTCCATCCTGGCATCCTTACTCTCCTCATTCTTGAGCCTGTCCTTGCCAGTGGACTCTGTTAAGATGACTCGTGGGGTGTTCTGGGCACTGCCAAGAGAGGTCCTGGCACTTGTCACCAATTATTCCAATTCTCGTCACTCTTTTCTCTGTCATCGTCATCGACCGATGCCTCCTGCCAATCGTGACCCCAAGTTCAGGACATAGGACCCCTGCCGTGCCTCCATTCCCCCTGGAGATGCTTTCCTCCCACACCCGTCCACCAAGCCACCAAAGCTCCCTGTACTTCTGAGCCTGCGGTGCCGGACCCCTGGAGTCCGATGCCCACCTGGGCTTGCATACAGGCCCAAGCAGAGCGGAGCCAGGTGGCAGCAAGCAAGGCACACGGCCAGGGTGCCCAGCTCTCGAGGGTGCCCAGCTCTCGGGGCTGCCAGCGGGGTGGAGCGGCCCTCGCGGCCGCTCCCTCTCCGCGCCTTCCCCAGCCCCAAAGAGGACACCCCTCCTTCCGCCCGCCGCGGCGCCGCCCCACCGCCGCCCGCCCACCCGCCTGCGCTGGCCCGGAGCCTCCCAGGCAGCCAGCTAGCGAGGGGAGCGCTTGGGGAATGGGACTTGGAGGAGGCAGCCAAGGAGGATACAGTGGCAGCGCCGCGAACTTCTTGCTCGGCTCCCACGAGCGGTCCCCGAGGACAGCCGCGGCTCTCGACGCGGCACGGAGGCCCACGAGGAAGACCCAGGTGGCTGCCGTCCCTGTCTTGCGTTCCAGGCGCCGGCGGCGGCTGCAGGTGAGCAGGGGGCACTTTCCCCCCGGACTGTGCGCGGCCTCGCTGCCCCAGGGCGCAGACAGGCAGACCACCCGACTAACTGACGGACAGACAGGGAGCGCTGGGCCGACCGACGCCCGCGGGCGCTGTACCCCCTCCTCCCCTCTTGCCCTGCAGCTCCTCACAGCCTCGAGCGCCAGGCGTCCCTTCCCCGCCCTGGGCCCATCCGCTCTGACCCCTCGGGACAGACTGCGACAGGGGGTGACGCGCTGCCCCTACCCCTTGCCAGCAGAAGTCAAACCACCCGGGTCCGGCGAGTTGGGCTCGCTCCCTGCGCATGGCGCACCGCACAGCAGCCACCCCGCCGTGCCCCGGGGGCGGGGGGGGGGGCGCTGTGCCCCGGCGCGGGGGCGCCCAGACCTGGATTCCATGGACCGAGGAAAGGGAGACTTGTTGAGCGGGCAAGCCAGGTTGATATCGATATCCACCCCCTCTCCCTGCTCTTCCCACCGTGGTCTGCTGGGTCACCTAGATTCTCTTCTTTGGTTTTCTATGGCAGCTTCAGCCCCAGCTTCCCTACGTTGTGGACAAAGGAAAAAAGGGGAGGGCATTTTATGGTAGTTGCTAGAAACCCCACGGATAGTTTGGGGAGAGGACAGAAAAATGGAGACTCTCTCAGTAAGGTCTCCAGGAAGCTAGTTGCTCAGGAACACGTACTCTCACCCCAAACGTTTGACCCAGTTCCCAGCTGTCATAAATCAGGGATCCAGGATGCGTCTGCACCAAGCACATTTAATCGGCTGTGGGACAGCCGAGAAACAACCAAGAGGCTGCAGGGAACTGGGGTCAAGAGTAGAAACACTGAGGATGGCCTGCCTAGATTGTCTAGGTTAGTAACTTTGGAGTTACCCAACTGTTTTATTCTTCAGTTTCCTCATCTATTTAGTGGGATAATACCCACAATACTGCAAGCATTATTCAAGTCCTTAGTAGAGTAGTCCCAGGTGCATCCTAAGGTTAGTTAGGTGGTGATTCTATCACCCATCTTTCCAGAAAAAGCTAGGGGTTCCTTTGAGCAGACACCTCCTTCCCAACTCAGGAAGAGAGCCTCTCCATGGATACACGAAGGTGGCAGATGTTCCAAGTGTATTTAACTGGAGTTTTCCATTTAGGGATCCACTATTGCACAGTTCTTCCAGTCTGCTTTTAAAGTGACAAGATCATAAAACCATGTCACGATACCAAGATTGGTTTATGGTCTGGAAAGTTTCCTCTCAGCCGCTAAAGCTTGGTTCCTTAGATTCAATCCCCTGTGGAGAAAGCAGAGACCTGTGGCTCTTCACCTTCTATTTCCCTATCTTTTTATACTTTTATTTGAGCCAATAGAATTCAGTCTCAGGCCCCCAAGTTGCCAGGCCTCTCCTTTCTACAGAGCAAAATTCCTTGCTTCTAGAGCCCACACCCAGGCAAACTGGAGCCATTAAGGCCTGAGCACCCTCAGTGGAGGTGCCATAGTCCGCCTCTGACCTACCCTCAGGTGGTTGTCATGCCTGAAGCTTAGCAAACAACCTATATCTCTGTCAGCAAGAGGTAGTTGAAGGGAGGCCCAAGATAAGGAAAAGGAAATAGACCATTGCTTTTTGAAAGACAGAGAATAAGAAATTCATTGAAGATTCTAGAAAGAAATCTCACTGGTGCCTAAGCGAAGGCAGGAGTTGAGACCAGGGTGGGGAGAAAGGGCTACGTAGACACAGGCTCAGGTCTCAGGACAAGCAGGCTGAGCGGCTGGCCTTGAGAGGTGTTGGGCGCAAAGCTGGGCAGGCAGTGAGACAGGCTGTGAGAGGATCCCATGGTGAGTGGTTGGGTTTAAGACCTGTCAAGTGGGCAAGAGAGTCTCTTAATGCTTTCCCTGGGATGTGGTGTGAGAGAACCCTTCCCTGGGACTCCCTATTCTTAGGAAAGCTCAGGAGGACTCCCCTGTTTAATGTGCACATGGGAATAATTCCGGAGGCTGAGGGGAAGAGGAGGGCTGAAGTACCAAGTGGAGAGTGGAGCATGTCATCATGGTTGCTAGTAAACAGCACCAGGGAGGCCCTTCCAAGGGAGCAGTTGCCACTTGGAGCTCCAGATGTGAGATCATTTTTGAATCCTGCCATGTGGCTCACTCGCCAGACAGCCACCAGTGCCTTACCCAGCAGGACCCTGAAGGGGGATCAGAGAGAAAGACAGGGCTGGGCTCCATCCCAGCAGCCGGAGCTGTTGTCACCAATAGGTGGTAACGATGATGGCAATGATGAGAGGTAGTCGGAGTACAACCTGGAATATGCTGATCTTGGCCTTGAAGGATCTGGGTTCCAGTCTCGACCCTGCCAGTCACACCACCTGTAAGGATTTTGAAAAGTTATTTAACCTCTCTGGGCCTCAGTTTTCTCATCTGTAAATGGGGAACAGGATTGCTGGAAGAATTAAATTAGTTAACACACATGAAGTGCTTAGTACCTGGCTCAGAGTATGTGCTCAATATTTATTAGCTGTTCATATTATTATCTGAGCCTTGGTTATATCATCCATCAAATGGGCACAATAAGCTCTATGTCATAGGATTGTTATGAGGGTTAAATGAGATGATATGCATTAACCCACCAGTGTGCAGGATGTAGTAATGCTCAGAGTGAACTGGCTGAAACTGAAACTTTTACCAGAACATCTGCATGTAAAGTCAGTGGCTGAGCAGGTAGACCAGCTAGCATCTTTGGAAAGTTCTTCAAAGAGTGTTGTCAGAGGAACCTTGATTTGCCATTGGAGAGTGTGGCTTACTCCTCGTTGGAATCCCCCATTGATATTTTAGGTATTAGTTTCCTGTGGCTGCTATAACAAATTACCATAATCTTAGTGCCTGAAACAACACAAATTTATTCTCTTCCAGCTCTGAAAGTCAGAAGTCTGAAACAGCTGTGCTAAAATCAACGCATTGGCAAGGCAGTGTTCCTTCTGGGGGCTTGATGGAAAAATCTGTTTCCTTGCTCTTTCTGGCTTCTAAAAATTACCTATGTTTCTTGGTTCCTAGTCTCTTTCTCTTTTCCAATCTTCAAAACATAGCAACTTCCAATTTCCTCCTTCTCTTCTCCTTTTCTCTCTTTTCTCCTCTCTTCTTCCTCCTCCTCCTTCCTCTCTCTCCTCTCCCTTGCCCCTTCTTCTCCCTCTTATAAAGACCCATGTGATTATATTGGGCCCACTTGGATAATCTAACCTAATTTCTCCATCTCAAGATTCTTAACTTAATCATATCTGCAAAGTCCCTTTTGCCACATAAAGTAACATATTCACCTACCCATTATCTCAGTTGTCATAACTCAGTCAAACCAGCAAAGAGTAAGGAACGTTGTATGGAGCTACTGGCCTGGAATCAAGGGTTAATGATCATGTGTTTGTGTGTGTGTTGGTGGGGGTGAGGTTAGCATTGTAACACAGGGCCAGACTATGGGGCTTGGGCTGATAAGCTAAGGAATCTAGATTTTTACCCTAATGGTATGTGGAAGTCACTGGCAGTTTTTGCGTAGGAGCACGAGAAGCATGGTATTGTGTTGGGAAGTTTGAATTCAGTGCTAGTGCTGAATGGATTCAGTAGGAGAGATTTAGGAATAGTCTGTCAGTGAGGATTGTGTTCAATTTCAAGTTACAGAAAACAATGGAAGTGGCAGGGGCTTCACACAGGCAGTTTATTTCTGTTTTGTGTTCTAGAAGTCTGAAGGCAGTAAGTCCAAAGCGAGAGTGGGGCCACTGGTATCACCAACATTCGGGTGAAAGCAGTATAAAGAGGAACATCTGGGCTTGGCCTTGGCAGTTGTCTGGTGCAGAATTAGGGCCAGTTTGATTCAACACTTATTGATCTTTTGTTGCTCACTAGATGTGTTCATTTGAGCTTTATCTGTTTTCTAAAGATTTATTTACAAAATTCAGCACCTAGCACATGGAGGATACAGACATGATGAGGTGTGGTCCCAAGGAACAGCTCACAGTCTAGGCAGGGAGATAGATGGGGTAGCAAGAAAAAGAAACCAAGCGCTAGAGTGCGTAAGAAACCCATTGTCAGGCGTGTGTAGGAAGTCAGTCGCCTTTGGGAAAACTGGGAAGCATTTTAGAGAGTGGGTAACATGAGCTGAGCCTTGAGGAATGAAGATAGTTTGGGTGAATGTAGAAAGCAGACCCTCCAGGCCAAGAGACCAGCACGGATGAAGGCACCCTGCTCTGATGAGAACCTGAGTTCTTCAAGAGATGCTGGGGGTGGGATCAGGGCTATGCGTGGGACTGCCCCAGTTGGAGAGGTGGGCAGTGGTCAGTCATGGAGGGCCTTGAACATTAACGTTATGCGGTAAGGCTATAGATGGGTTCTGCACAGAGAAGGTACAGGACCAGGAGTCAAAGGACCCGAGGCAGGAAGAGCAGTTCCAAAGCTCCTGAAAGAGCTAGGGGAGAAATGGAGGGACAGAGCGTTGCTGCGGTGGTGGCCACAATGAGGAAGGCTTGACGGGGTGGCCATGCAGAGGTGTGAAGGCCAGGGCTTATCCACTCATGAATATGATGGTGATGTGAGGGAGATATGGAAATGGGCCCCGAGTTTCCAGTCTGGGTGGCTCAGCAGATGAAGTTGCCTTAACGGTGAAAGGACTTGAGTGCAAGCAGATGACTTTGTACCTGGAAAGGCTGAGTGGGCAAGCAGGCCTTCACTTCACCCAGTAGGGTGAAGAGCACAGACAGGCAACGTCAGGCAGCATCAGAGAGAATAGCAGCCTAACCTTTAGAGCCACCTGAAAACCACGGCCTCCAGGCCTAGCAGAGGTGGGCTTCCCATGCACCCGCCAAGCAGGGATGGGGACTCCAGCATTAGGTGGGAGCCAGGGAGGTGAGGTCTCTGAGGCTGCTGCAGCTCCAGGACCATTACTCTGTGAGCACGGAGGGTAGTCAGTATGCTGGCCTGGAATGTGATGGAGCGGCCTTGGAGGGACAAAACTAACGAATCTGATATCTAAGAACTTTAAAAATTGGGGGAAGGTGATTTGAAATCTCCCCCCTCTTTTTTTTTTTTTAACAAGTCAGCTGACTTCCTGAGAGATGTCAGGGATCAAATCTTGGCTTTGTAACCTAACTAGCTCTGAGGCCTTGGACCCCTGTCCTTCCATCTGTGAATCTTAGTGTTCCATCCATAAATTTGGGAACTCATCTGCCTCACAGGATGATTGTAGGGACCAAAAGAGCTAAAAATATACCCAATGCCTAGATGGTTGCCTGGCTCATAGTAGGCACTTAAAAAATATTAGAGTCCTCCCCGCTTTCCTGTCTTGTCCCAAGGCAAGCCTTAACCACCCTGGAGGATGTCATGTCTAACCTTCTTCAGGGATGTGCTGGCCTGTGGCTGGTTCAGGCTGGGAAACACTGCTTCCAGGCCACATCTGTCATTTTGGGCTGACACATTAAAGCCCAGAGAGTTGAGTTACTTCAGTGAGGTCACACAGCGTGTTAGAACAGAGCTAGGCCTGTCCATCCAAGGCCCACAGCACATAGTGCTGGTGCTGGTGGGAATCCACTTGCCTCTTGCTTTACTTGGACCAGTGATGCCTAGAGGAACCCAGAGCTAAGAGGCCGGAACAATCTCCTTCTCTCTCTTCCCCTACCCTCTCAGCAAAGCTAAATGAAGAGACCCATTGTCACAGGGAGGGACAAGAGAAAAATTGCTAAAACAAAACTCAAAGCTGTTGTATATTTTTTTATTTTTATTTTTTAATTATATTTTATTGATTATGCTATTACAGTTGTCCCATTTCCCCCCTTCATTCCCCTCCACCCTGCACACCCCCTCCCACCCACATTCCCCCCTTTAGTTCATGTCCATGTGTCATAAGTTCTTTTCTACTTTTCCCACACTATTCTTGCCCTCCCCCTATTTTCTACCCACTGTCTGTGCTACTTGTTCTCTGTACCTTGTCCCCCTCTTTCCTCCTCCCACTCCCCTATTGCTAACCCTCCATGTGATCTCCATTTCTGTGTTTCTGCTCCTGTTGTAGTGGTTTGCTTAGTTGGCTTTTGTTTTAGGTGTGGTTGTTAATACCTGTGAGTTTGCTGTCTTTTTACTGTTCGTATTTTTTATCTTCTTTTTCTTAGATAAGTCCCTTTAACATTTCATATAATAAGGGCTTGGTGATGATGAACTCCTTTACCTTGACCTTATCTGAGAAGCACTTTATTTGCCCTTCCATTCTAAATGACAGCTTTGCTGGATAGAGCAATCTTGGATGTAGGTCCTTGACTTTCATGACTTGGAATACTTCTTTCCAGCCCCTCTTGCCTGTAAGGTCTCTTTTGAGAAATCAGCTGACAGTCTGATGGGAACTCCTTTGTAGATGACTGTGCCCTTATCCCTTGCTGCTTCTAGAATTCTCTCCTTCATTTTAATCTTGGCTAATATAATTATAATGTGCCTTGGTGTGTTCCTCCTCGGGTCCAATTTCTTTGGGACTCTCTGAGCTTCTGGACTTCCTGGAAGACTATTTCCTTTGCCAGATTGGGGAAATTCTCCTTTATTATTTGTTCAAATAAGTTTTCCACTTGTTGCTCTTCTTCTTCCCCTTCTGGTACCCCCATAATTCGGATGTTGGGACATTTAAAGATGTCCTGGAGGTTCCTAAGCCTCTCTTCATTGTTTTGAATTCTTGTTTCTTCCTTCTTTTCTGTTTGGTTGTTTCTTTCTTCCTTCTGGTCCACTCCATTGATTTGAGTCCCAGTTTTCCTCCTATCTCTGTTGGTTCCCCATGCGTTTTTCTTCATTTCACTTATTGTAGTCTTCATTTTTTCATCTAATTTGTGAGCCAAATCAACCAATTCTGTGAGCATCCTGATTACCAGGGCTTTGAATTGTGCATCTGATAGGTTGGCTATCTCTTCATCATTTAGATAAATTGGCTCTGGAACTTTGATTTGTTCTCTGGTTTGAGCCATTTTTGTTTCTGGTTTTTGTTGTTGTTGTTGTTGTTTTTGGTCTAGTTGCAGCTGTTACTTAGTGAGGGGTGGAGCCTTAGGTGTTCCCCAGGGTGGGACAGCCCAGTCGCAGGGTAGTGACGCTGTACGTGGGGGCAGGGTCCGAGAGGAAACAATGGTGTTTGCTTTGCTCACTCTCGAATTCCAGTCCTTTCTGCTTCTTCCCCTTCGCCTGGATTATCTGTGCGCGAATGTGGGACCACCTGGTCAGCCAGCCACCTTGCTCAGCCTTATTGGGTCTACACAGTTGCCACCCTGTGCCCGGGGTCTACTAGCTACCACCTGTGCACCTGGGATCTGCCCGCCGCTGCTGTCTGTGTGCCCGGTCCACACCTCTACTTTTTCCTGCCGCAACTCCACCCCTCTTACCGGTCTGGATGAATGGTTGTTGGACTTCCGTACAGTTCAATTTTCTATGAGTTCTGGTTGTTTTCTTGTTTCTAAATCATTGTTGTCCTTAATTTTGGTTGTGAGAGGAGGCACAGTGTGTCCACCTATGCCTCCATCTTGGCTGGAAGTCAAAGCTGTTGTATTTTTTTAAAAAATATTCTCTCCTTGCTCCCAAATACTTTTTATGGAACCTGTTCAGCTTGAATTAACCTCTTTCTCAGCACAGCGGTTCTTCTCACACGCTCGTGGATGAAAAGAACTGTTTCTCGAACATCATTCCATTTCCCAGGTAGAATTGGCTCCTGTTCTTCAGGATGGTGTCAGTTGTAAATGCTGAACTGGGAAACAGTTACTAACATGGGCTACATGTGCTGACTTATTTTTTTGTTTGTTTTACTGCTATTGTGTGTGTGTTTTTAAAATCTATCTTGTCTGATATTAATATTTCCGTACTGGATTAATGTTGACATGTATTCAGTATCTTTGTCCCCATTCCTTTTGTTTTATTTATTTATTTATTTTTTGTTTATTTATTTTTAATCCTTGCCCAAAGATATGCTTCTCATTGATTTTCAAGAGAGAGGAAGGGTGGGGGATAGGAGAGAAAGAGAGAGAGAGAAACATTGATGTGAGAGAGAAACATTAAGCCCGTACGTGCCTTGACCAGGGATTGAACCCGCAACCCTTTGGTGTATGGGATGATGTCTCAATCAACTGAGCCACCCAGCCAGGGCTGTTTGGTTCCTTCTAAGCAGCTTTTTTTTTTTTTTTTAAAGATTTTATTTATTTATCTTTAGAGGGGAAGGGAAGGAGAGAGGGAGAGAAATACCAATGTGTGGTTGCCTCTCGTGCATCCCCTGCCAGGAACTGGCCTGCAACCCAGGCATGTGCCCTGACTGAGAATCCAACCGCGATCCTTTCATTCACAGGCCTGAGCTCAATCCACTGCGCTATACCACCCAGGGCTAAGCAGCTTTTTTGAAATATAATTGACATGCAGCAAAATTCATCACATTTAAGTGTACGATCTGGTGAATTCAGATGAATGTATAGAGCCATGTAATAGTGATGTAAACATTTCTGCCACCCTCCCCAATTTCCCTCCTGCCCCTTTGCAGCTCATTCCCTTTCTCCAGCCCCAGCCTCTGGAACCACTGACCTGCTGTCTGTCACAGTGTCGCCTTTTGTCGAATGTCATATAAATAGAATCAGTGAGTATGTGATCTTTCTGTGTCTGGCTGCTTTCACTCAGCATAATTATTCTGAGATTCATCCAGTCCATCATTCCTTTAACTGCTGAGTAGTAGTATTCCATCGTATGGATGTACCACAATTTATTTATCCATTCATCCATATATGGACATTTGGGTTGGTGCTAGTCTGTAGCTTTCACAATGAAAACTTCTAGGAGCATCTGAGTCCAAGTCTTTGTGTGGATGTGTTTTCATATCTTTTGGGTTGCTGGTAGGGGGATGAAACCTCCCAGTTTCCCTACCTGCATCCCTCCATTACCTGGGATGCAGGACTTTCACTGTTAAAGCCCAGGCAGTTCTGGACAAACCAGGACAGTTTGTCACCCTCTGCTGTGTCATTTGCTTTTCTAGAAACTACCAAATTGTTTGCCAAAGTGACTGCGACATTTTGCATTCTTACCAGCAAGACATTGGGGTTCTGGTTTCTTTACAGTTCTTTGCCAACACTTGGTTATATCAGCCCTTTTAACTGTAGCTATTCTAATGGAATCTCATTGTGATTATAATATGAATTTTTTAAATAAATTTTTTATTTTTTAATGTTATTTTATTTATTTATTTATTTATTTAAAGAGAGGGGGAAGGGAGGGAGAAAGAGAGGGAGAGAAACATCAATGTGTGGTTGCCTCTCATGTGGCCCCCACTGGGGACCTGGCCCGCAACCCAGGCATGTGCCCTGACTGGGAATCGAACCAGCAGCACTTTGATTCACAGCCCGCACTCAATCCACTGAGCTACACCAGCTAGGGCATAATATGCATTTTTTGATAACCAGTAATATTGAACATCTTCTTATATGCTTATTTGTCAGCTGAATATTTTCTTTGATGATTTGACTATTCAAATATTTCTCACATTTTCAGTTGGGTTTTTTTGGTCTTTTTCTTTTTGAATCATAAGAGTGGACGTAGTCTGGATAGAAGTCCTATATCAAATACATGTTTTTCACACATTTTTTGCCAGCCTGTGACTTACCATGCATGGCATTATGAAAAAGGAAAGTTTTAAATACTTTCAGATACTAAAATGTATTTTTGAATTATGGATTTATATATCATCATTTTAATATAATAGTCATAAGTAAGCATAAAAGCTAATGCACATTAAATGTCTTAATATGACAAAATTAACCATTGTTAATTTATCAACTGATTTGATTGCAATATGATGATAATAATACTAACAAAAAAACCAGGCAGCTAATGCTTACTGAGCACTTGCTATGTGCCAGGCCGTGATTACATGCTTTACTTGTATGGACTGATTTTATCCGTTCAACAACCAGGTCTGTTAATTATTTCCTGTTTGACATGAGGAAACTGAGGCACAGTGAGGGTAGGGAACCTGCTCAGGGTTAGACAATTAGACGTGTTTAGTTTCATTTATTTTACTGTTTTTAAAGACTGTTTTTTTTTAAATTTATTTTTCATAGTTGATGTACAATATTATGTTAGTTTCATGCATGCATAGTTGGGATTATTTTTAACTCCGTGCACCTCACCTGCTCAGTGCCTTTGGTTCTTCAATGGTGACTTGAAAATGCAAACACTGCTCGAAAGCCACAGTAAACCCAAACCACATGGTATTTGGTTTTTCTGAAAATGCCAATTATCTACCACATTGTGTTCTAAGCATTTAGATTTAAGTGCAAATGTGTCAGGATGGAGGTGGGCCTTGCAAGCATGTTGTATATATTTTGAAATAAATAAAGATGGCCTTTGTACAGTAGTCACCCCCCATCTGAGGGGCACATGTTCCAAGACCCCCAGTGGGTGTCTGAAACCGTGGATAGTACTGAGCCCTATATATAGTATGTCTTTTTCCTATACATATACACCTTGTCACTTAAAGGAAGCACTGTATGGTTTGTCTTCGCTACATACAAATTGCCAGCATCACTACTCTTGTGCTTTGTTTGTAAGTAAAATAAGTGCTACTTGAACACAAGCCCTGTGCCATACCTGGACAGTCATCTGGTAACTCAGATGGCTACTAAGTGACCAACTGATGGGGAGCATACATAGTGTGGAGACGCGGGACCAAGGGGTGATTCACAACCAGGATGGGGCCAAGTGGGAAGGCCTGCCATACCATCACGCTGCTCAGACCAGCATGAAATTTGAAATTTAGAAATTGTTCATTTCTGGGATTTTCCATTTAAAGTTTTTGGACTGCAGTTGATTGTAGGTAATCGAAACTGCTGAAAGCAAAACTGCAGATCCAGGGGAACTACTGTGTTTGCTGATTTCAGAGGAAGGAGAATAGCATTAAAATAATAAATAACGTATAAATGATGAAACGCACATAGAATAAGTATCAAGGAAGCTTGAAAGTAGGTTTAAGATAAGACAAAGTTTTTTTTTTAAAGAATGACTGAAACACATAAACTGTGATTAAAAAATTAGAATAATAATAAAAAAAACAGAGAAAGAGCAAAAATCTTCAAGGTTTTCTTCCTTTTCTCAGAAGGAATCTCACAGTTAAAGCTATTGAAAGGGATCAGTCCAATCAGTAAATAGTTTAATTTGTTTAAAAAGGGAGGCAGTAGCTATCTGTGATAAGCCAGCATGCTCTGGAGCCTTACCCCTCTGTCAGCCACACAGCGTCATTCAAGTTACTCAACTCCACCGAGTTACTGTGCGAATTAAATGACTTAATACCTTTAAAGCACTTGGCTGAGTGCCTGGCATATAGTAATCCTTGAATAAACACTGGCTAATTTAATATATTTTTAATGCATGGTGAAAATGGAACTACCTCAGTATAGCAAGTGTGAAAAACTGTGGACTTTGAGGTCGACATGCTGGAGTTAATCTCCAAGTCAATTCCTGAAAGCAGTTTGCTGAACAAGCAGTTCACTTAATTATCGAGTGTCACCATTTAAGGTCCAGAAATGGCCCTTGCCCTGCCTCTGCCCTCCTCTCACCTCTGAAGTTGACTCAGTGATGGCCTTTCATGAATTGACTTTTGATGATTTGACCTGCAGATATAATTGAATTTTCTGCTAATCAGTGAATTGGTAAATTGGCCTGCTTACCCTGGGTTGGAATCTCTACTTTGTTACTTATTTCAGCTGTGTGACCTTGGTCAAATCATGAAATTTCTCTGAGCCTCAGTTTCCTCATCTCTAAAAAGCAGAAATTGTAACTCTGATTTCTGGGAGATAGGGGTAAGGATTAAATGAAGTCCTGAGGTGAAATTGCCAAGAGCAAGAACAGGACTTAGTGAAGACTTTATATACAAATGATACTACTTAAAAGTTGTTCCTCCTTAAATATTTCCTCCTCTACACCTAATTTGCATCAATTAATAAATTGCTCTGACAACCATGATCTTCATTGATTATGGAAGAATACATTTAAACCCAGTCCCAGAACATGGCCTTCTCTGTGGGGTTTTGTCCCCAGGCAGAATACTCTTGACATCATTCACTGAGTACCTTTCTCAGCCCGCGCGACGCACTGAGATTGGCCATCGTGGGAAAACCTGGATCTGACCACGTCACTTTTCTGCTTAGAATCCTTCCTCAAAGCCTTCGTACCCGCTGAGCTTCTTACTCAACATCTGGTTTGATCCTATGCTTCTCTCGTCCCCTAGCTCCTTTGCTAGCTTGGTTGTCCCCACCTCCCCATGTGTGCTAGGCACCGTTCTGCATGCTGTAGTGACATGTATTAAATCCCTCTGTTAACTAACATTATCTCATATTCCCATAAGGCTTGGGAAGGTTATACTTAACCCAAGGTCACACACATGAAGTATCAGAACCAAGATTCAAAGCCATACAGTCTGGTGCCAGGGTCTAAGCCCTTCACCACTGCATCATGCTGCCTCTGAGTAGATGTGCGTGGTGGGCGGTTGGGAGGCTAACTATGTGACGCTACCTTATGTCATCTACCCATGAATTTCTTGGGAAATTTATGTATATTAATTCGTGCCATTCACTATTGTTAGACTGAAGGAATATTATTACTTGGAATCTTTAGGTGTGGTTTTTCCTTTTCCAAATCCAACATGTAGAATGTGAATGTGAGTAATTGGTAATAAACTTATTTGAGAAGAAACTTCAGGATGGATATTTTTTCCCTAAAGTTTTCTATTCAGTTCTTACAGTGATCAAAGTGATGAAAAATCCCAACTATGCATGCTCTGCTCATAGTAACCAAGAACCTACCAATTGCGGTCGGTTACCTGAGTTCTTAAGGATCACTCACACAAATGGCATTTTAATTACAAGTGGCATGTTTGAAATGTGAGAAGACCAGGCTTGGGCTGAGGGCGGCAGTCTGCAGCACCTGGAGTTCAGAGAGACCCGGACATCTCACCCTGCCCCCTTCCCCTGTTGTGTTCTCACAGCTCCGCCCCTCTTCCTCTTCTTGAAGATGGAGAAGATGCTGGTGGGCTGCCTCCTGCTGATTCTCGGACAGACCCTTCTCTTCCCTGCCGAGGCCATCTCCAGAGGCACACACGTTCGGACCCACCCCCAGATGGCCCTCCTGGGTGAGTGATGCAGGTACCGCCTACAGAAGTAAGCTGGAATGGGTGGTTAAGGGTGGATCTCCAGGGTAGGGGTTGGACATCAGTTGCTGAAACTCCCCTGTTACTGGGTCCCCTGGTGGGTGTGCTGGGGGAGAGGGGATCTCACTGGCAATGAGCACATCCTGAGTTGAGGAAGTGGTTGTATACAACCACTTTAATTTTGATATGAAATCTCTTTTATTTCCAAGTCTTTCATTTAATTGGATAACTTTTCTCTCGTGTGTAAGAGCAAGATTTTCCATCTGAAAAGGTCGTTGTTGGAATTCTATGGACAAGTGTGTTATGGAAATTTTTTATGGTGTTTGTCCTGCTAATCTGTGTTAATAGTGCTCCCCCACCTTCTGCAGCATGGGAAGTGAGCAGAGGGCTTGTGGAAGGCGAGAGCAGGCACAGAAGACAGGTGGGGACCTCGTGAGCTGTGTCAAGATGCTAGGAACTTAAAGCCAGGGGGCTTTGATTCTGATTCAGTGAACACATTTTCTTCAGGTGACTTTTTTTCTTTCTCTGAGATAAAGGAAAGGTCATGGAAACACAGAGTATAGATAAATTGTCCAGGTTGCAAATGCAGGCTCTGGTAAGCCTAGGATGTGGGGGGAATAGGTAGGTTGGCCATTGGAAGAGAGCAAGTCCTGGCTCTGCTACTGACCAGATGTGTACAATTGGGCATTGTGATCTCTTTGAGGTTCAGTTTTTTCATCTGTAAAATGGGAGTGTTAATACCATCCTTAGAATATTTCTGTGAGGAGAAATGAGGTAATATCTGTAAACTGTAGCTATGCAATGGATGATAGCTTTACCACGACTATCATTCCATGAAGTCATTTTCTGAAACTGTTTTACATTTGCATGTTGTTGGCCAGCCTCCATAGTCTACGAAGGCCACTAAGAGAACTGCCTGGTGGCCCGGTAGCCTCAGCATCCAAAATGACAGAGACCAAAGGAACACAAAGAGCCCAGTTTTAAGAAGCCCAGTCTTTACTGATGTTAAGCTAAAAGATGACCCCATGCTCCTGGGCCTTCCATGTCTTTAGTCTCCTGAGCATCCCTGTTCCTGTGCTGATGTAAACCTGAGACTTCTGCAACTGCAAAAAGGCCGGGGAATTTTCAGTATGCTGATTAAAGGTTTTTTTGAAACAAATTTCAAGATGATAAACATGTATAAATATACAGAGAGAACTGGAAATGCTTGATTTCCAGATCAACAGCTGCAATTGCATAGTTGGGTTTCTGATGGGGCTGCTTTCAAAATGAGCAATCACACACTTAGCCAGAAAAGCACATTCCTTCTCTTGGCTCAAAATGAATGAATGAATGAGTGAATGAATGAATCTATCAATCTCTCTTTGTTGAATGTGCATGCACACACACATACACCACTCCTGGACTGCCCCCAGTTGGCAGCATTCACTGCCCTCCTTGGCCCTAAGCTCAGGCTCTGAAGTGGAAGCCCCTGTCTTCTGAGCTAACAGATAGCAGCTGTTTTGCCAAACGCATGAACCCCACATCCAGTATTGCCTCCTGGTTCTTATTTTGCCAGAGAATGTTCCAGGGACAGAGTAGGATGGAACATGGCACATGTCCCACCCCAGGGAGCGCCACATGGCCACTCCCCGACATGCTGGAGGGCTGCTTGACTTATGAACATGGTTGAGTGAGTGAGAATCCTGGAACTGGAAGGCAGACACCGCAACCTTGGCCTCAATGCTCAGGAGCAACCTGCTTTCAGTCTGTCTTGGACCAGGAATAGAGACAGAGAAGTTATGCTCTCTGTAGTCGCTGCCCTGAGTGTGAACAACCTTCTCTTCATTTTTGGAATACCGGGTATCTTGTGTTTTCTGGGTGTTTGCTGTTCTTGGCCTCTTGTTTTCTGTGCTCAGAACATCACTCAGTTCACGTGGCACTTTTCCTGGGGCTGTACTTATGATGTCCAGCGACATAAAGCATTTCACTAGTTACTTCGTTGCAAAGGTGTCTCTGAAAGTTTAACAGAGTAGAAACAGAGTTGTTTCTTAGGTTATTTTTTGTTTGGATTTTCTGATTTTTTTTTTAGAAAGTTGATCATTTATGTCTTATTTCAGGTCTGAGTTCCAGTAACAGCTTGAGTCAATTTAAAAATGTAGCACCTTCCTCTGCCTCTCCTGTGAATGACTGCAGGCTGCTCAGATGGCAGCCTGGGGACATGGGGCCGCAGGGGCTAGTCTCTTACTTCACTCTTGTACCTGTGGTTTCTGTGTGTGCCACACATGGGGGCTTTAAGGAGAGGAGCTACCACGGGGAAGTGCCCATGTAGTGGGGGATACAGACATTTTTAAAACTCCTTCACTTGGCACAACCTGTGCACAGCAGGACGGGCAAGTTAAGTGACAGTGCGCTCTGCCTGCCGCAGGCTCGGGGTGAGGCCGTGGTTCTCAGACTTTTGGTCTCAGAGCTTGTTACACTAAAGGATTTCCAAGGATCCCAAAGAGCTTTTGTTGAGGTGGGTTAGAGTTAGATCAATCAAGAGTTACTGGATCAGAAACAGACACAGAGAAGTTTTAAAAATATTAATGAATTGATTTAAAAATAACAAGAATAAACCTATAACATATCTTATAACAGAAATAAGATACTTTTCTAAAAAATGGTATTTTCTAAACTTAAAAATTAATGAGAAGAACAGCACTGTTCTTTGCTTTTGCAAGTCTGCTTAGTGTCTGGCTTCGTGGAGGCCAGCTGGGTTCTCACCCCTTACCCGGTCAGTCGGCCAGGACGTGTTGTTTTGGTTGGACTCCATGAAGAAAATACAGCCCCACTCAGATGCGTAGTCAGAAAGAAGAGGAGCATTGTAATATTTTTTCATGTAATTATGGGTATTTTTGTTTGATAGACACTAAAACTTGACAAATGGTATAGTTTGTTAAAGATTAGTTGCAACGTGGAATCTAAAACCACATCATCAAAGTTTTGGTACTTTATACACTCATTAGAGAATGAGAGTAAAAAAGGCAAATTAGTACCATTCTTAAAATAGTTCTGATTTCATGGACCCTGTGAGGGGGTCTCAGGGACCCCTGGCCCACTTTGAAATGGTTGGTTTAGGGGAGTGTTCCTGGTGAAGACTACGACAATGTGGAGCCTCCAGAGGCCACGAGGCAGGAGAAGAGTGAGGACAGGGGCGGGACCTGGTCATGCAGGCAGGGCGCCAGGTCTCTGAGGTAGGTGGTCTGAGCTGGAGACCAGCCTGGAGATGGCACGAACCAGATTACTTAGGATCTCAGGGTTCCCACAAAGAATTTGGGCTTCATTCTGCAGGGGTGGGAGCCCCTGGCTGACTTTGAACAGTGTTGATCACTGCTTACTCCCTTCCCGCCCACTGTGCCTTCTGGACAGCTTCAGCCTTCCTGGGCTCTGGCCAAGGCCAGGGAGATCCTACACTCCCAGGCCACCAGGAGAACAGATGCGCACTTTTTCCAGCCCAGGTTCTTTCTAGGTAACCACGCTGGCACGTAGAGTTGGAGCAGCAGGGTGTGCTCTAGCCAGAGCACAAGCTCCCAGAAGTCTTCAGATTCTCCCCCTCTGCACCCATCCCCCATCCTTTATCAGTGGCGCATGCCCCCTTTCAAACTCCTCCCTCAGCCCCCTCCAGGGAGCGCTCACTGGCAGTCATGCTGCTCCCCCATCTCTTTAATTACTGCCTGCTTTATTGTGTACATTTTTCTCTTTATTATACCACTGTCATATGGGGAGGGGTAGTGGACCTGTTGCCAAGGCAACCAGGGAGGGCTTTTTGAAACCTTAACCCTCCTTGCCCAAACTCCCACTGTATTCTTGACTCCCGCATGGTCTTGTTGACATGTACCTTCTAAATTTACCAGCCTAGCTCATTTGATTTCTACTAACCAACCTTGAAACATTTCCCTTTCCGTGTAATAGAGTCTCCTTCTGATCAAAAGAACCCACACAGGGTTCATGTTTGTGTTGTAAGAGAGCACTTTGTGACAAAATGACAGTAGTTTCAGGAAGTGGGAGGTGGAGATTTTTAAAGGAGGCTGGCTTCATAGTGTGCTCAGGGGATGATGGGAGCTGAATCCCCACTGCTAGAAAAAGTCCAGAGATGTTGGCGGTGGCAGTTAATCCAGAGGCCACAGAATTAGTAAAATTTCTTTATAACAGTTCATTTACAACTTAAAAATAAAGCTAATGAAGAAAATCTGAGAACTCACTGTCTACAGCCCCAAGTTCAGTTCCTTGGAAATCACAGTACGTGACGAGGCCCTTATTTCCTTTTTTGCACACACCTCTCACTAAACCTGGCATCAAATTATGAGTAAAAACACAGAGTGTTTTTTATACAAGGAGGTGAAACCTCCCCAATTAGTGGTGTGACTGAAGGAGTTGCCTGGCCTCCAGAATTAAGTGCAAGAATGTCCTGCTCTCTGTTGCCAACGGACGTTTTTGCCAGCGGATTGATAATGATTAACATTTTCAAGCATTGGCTGCTAGAAAATGAATTTTCACTTTCTAAAACAATCCCCTAATTGACATTTGTCAGCACCCTAAGGGAGGAAGGAAGCCATCAGAGTTTCTAGCTCACAAAGGAGTGACCCATTGAGGCCACCAGTCTTATTTGCTCTGAAGCCACTTTGCCCTGGTTAGAACCTTTGCCCCCTTCCCCAAGCTTTCCCAGTGCCCTCTTCTTTCCACCTGGAATATTTTTCCATGATCAAGGCCCATTATCAGCCAAGGCCAGGTGAAACACCACCTCCTTCTGTAACCAATCCTTTTGGGTCAGGGACCCAAAACACGGTCCTTCTGCCCAGTGCTACCAACAGAACAAGACTGAGTTCAGTAAAGCAGGCCAGAAACTTTATTCTTTGATCAGGGAATGGGGAAGGGAAAGCTCACACTCTAACAGCACCTTCTCCCCGATTGGGAAGGCACCTTCTGTATTTATAGGCTGTGGTGTGGAGTGATTAAATTCTGTCTGGCATGTGTGCTTATTCTTCTGTTGCACTCCGTGCTTTTCTTCTGATCAAAAGCTCTGATCACACAGCTTTTTCTGCACACAATACCCCATCACCATCTTGGTCTTTGCCTTCTGCCCTCCTCATTTTGCAGTGGGGAATCCCTTTCAGCGTGTAAGGAGCCATAGCTCATGCCGTAGTTTAGGTATTGAGAAAAGCTAGGTTCTTTTGGGTGATAGCCTGGTGACACTTCCTCTCCCTGCCAGGCAGGACCCTCCCAGGACCAGCCCCACACACCGTGGGTCCTCTGCTAAAGTGTCAGCCATGTCTGCCTTACATTCTGAGAGGTAGTAGTGGCATGGACCCGAGAGGGATTCCTATTGTAGTCATTTCTGTACTCACCTCATTTTTACCACTACACTGTAAACCCTTGAAGATAGGGACCAAGTGTGTGATTTCTCATAGCACCTGTGGAGGGTACTCTCATTTACTGAGCCCTGATGTGAGGAGGGACTTGCTAGGTCACTAATCCATGTGAAGGAGACAAACTCTGCAATGTGGTTATTGGTTTATCCCATTTTCAGCTAGGAAGCTCAGAGAGATTAAGCGATTTGGCAAAGTTGTCAAGTCTTCTACAAACTGTCAACTGATGGTCACTGCTGCCAGTTCAACACCAGCAGGAACCCCCAATTTGGGATGCAGTGAAGAAACTTTATTCAGTGCAAACAGCTCAATTGTGATACAGCTGTGAGAACAGTACAGCTGCAGAACCGCTCAATAGTACTAAGGCTCAATTACGAAGCAGTGCAGCTGTGGAACAGCGTGGCTGCAAGGTGGCCCCTGTTTTTCTCTGTTCTGCACCCCCTGCTCTCGTCTATTCCATTCTGCCCTAGCATCAGCCTGCTCTACTCTGCTCCTGTGCTAGTCTTCAGTGTTTCATCTTTGCTCTTTCAGCTCCTGCTGGAGAAATGCAATCTTTGGAAAAAGAAAACTCATTCTCTGAGTCAGAGGGGAGCTGACTTACATAGACAGAAGTCCCTGCCCCTGATCCCTGATTGGTCTATCCTCATGCAAATGAGGACTCCAAATCCTCAAAGGTTGATTGGTCCACTGTCCTGATTGGTCAGAATGGAGCAGCTCTGATTGATAAAGATGCTCATGGATTGGGCTTGGTGGGGGTGGGGGAGCAGGAATATAGCTGCATAGCTCTGATTGGACAGGGAAAACCTCCATCCTATTTGATATAGGATTCCAGGAAACCTTTATGAGGGCTGGCTCAGATGGCAGGCAGTTCAGTGCAGGAGGCAGATACAGCTTAATGATGGTTTCTCCCTGAAGTGAGGTTTACATGACAACCCTCTGTGTAGAAATGACTGCTAGGCTCTGTTTTGTACATTTGAGCCCACTAAGCCACCAGAAGCCCTTTGTCATAGGTATCTTCTTTCTCAGGGTCCAGAAAACCTAGAAGGAAAAGATTCCACCCCCATTCCACTTCCCTAACCCCCCACCCCACCCCAGTTTGGGAAAGGGGAAGAATGCAAGTGTTAGGGGCAGATGTGCCTTTGAGCAAAGATAAAAGGGACCTCACACTAGAGCCTGCTGACTTCAGACCCTGACTGCTCTTGGCCTAGGAGTTGTGAGCAGACTGTGAAATGCTCATCTGTATTTGGAGGTTTTGCCCTGAATTTGAAGGTTATACCCAGGGTCCCCAGACCTTGAGGCCTGTCTTTGGTCCTGCCCATAGCAAAAACTCAGTGTGTGTTGAATGAGTGAGTGAATGATTAATTTGCATGATTTGTTACAGAACAGCCAGTGAGATTCTATTGCTCACTGCCAACAGGCAAACTCCGGAGTCAGAGGTTTGGTGAAAAGGAAAGAGGCTGTTTATTTAAAGGCTATATAGTCTTGGAATAATGGCAGTTTCTGCTTCAGAGCCCTGCTCCCCTTAAAACACCCAAAGACAAATAACCCTGCCACACTGTGCCAGGCCAGACCAGTCCACAGGTGCACCTGGAATCTCTTCTCCCTCATTTAAAGGTACCATCCTCTGGGGAATGCAGGTGGCTGTAGCATGCTCATTCAGGCTGCTTGGTAGGTTCCGTGTCACAGCTTGGCTCCTGGTATCCTCTGGAGTCTGTGTGCTGGCCCGAGTCCCATTTGTTGCACGCTGCTCCTGTCCTCTGGCCGTAGGCTCACCTGCACATCTGTGTGCCTGGCTGGTCAGGCCCATGGCCCATGCAGTGCCAGTGCTGCTACCACGTTTCGCTCAGGGAGTAGTGCTGGGAATGCTCCCAGACTGGGTGGCCTCCAGGGCCCACCAGCCCAGGGACTCGGCTCCCTGTGGCTGACTAGGCTAGTGAGGGAAGGTGGAAAGAGCACGTGTTTCCCCATGTATTCTGTTTTTAAAGGCCTGGCCCAGAAACCCATGCAAGATGGAGCATCTGGCTTCTCAACCAATGCGGGCTAATGCCCACCATGTTTGTCATGTACGCGGTGTCTTTGCCTCTCTTCCGGCCACCATTTTCCAGAAGGGGGAGAGTCTTTAGCAGCATCTTGCTACATGTGTGTTTGACCCTCTCGGCCCATGCAGTCTCTGTGCTGCCTGTGTCATAAGCTGCTCAGTGGCTGGGCTAACACACACTGGTTTATGTAGCCACATTGGCTTTGTTTGCACTTGACCTGGGGTATGGAAGCCTATCAAACTCCAGCTCCAGTTTCAATCCTAGGCTGCCCTTCTGTGTGGGGGAGGTGCTGGCTCTGGCACTGCTTCTGGGCTCCCCTCCTCTGCTCCCCAGCAATCTGGCCAGACCCACCCTGTTACTGATTCATCTGGATGGTTCTAGTCTTGATTTGACTTTTAATTAGCAAGTGACTCTGTGCAAGTCTCCTTTCTTTTCCAGGCCTCAGTTTATTACTCTATTAAAGGAGATGGTTGGAGTTAGTGATCCCTCAGTTCTTATCTAGGATGTGATGGCAATCATCAATTCCTCTGCCTTCCAGATGCCAAGGTGGAACCATGCCCTGGGGGCCAAGGAGGGAGAAGTTTTGAGATAGAAGGTGATGGGATAGTAGAATCAGGCAGGGGAGTGGGGGTGGTGCCCTAGGATAGGGCAGGGGGATAGATGGGGACACTAAAATCAGGCAAGGGAGGGTGTGCCAGTAGGATTAGGCAGGGGTTGGGCTGTATGTCAGGCAGCCAAGCATTGGTTCTCAAACTTCACAATGCATCTGAAACTCCTGGAAGGTTTGGGAGAATACAGATTGCAGGTCCCTATGCCCAGAGTGTCTGATTCAGTAGGTTGGAGCTTGAGAAATTACACTTCCAGAGACCTCGGTTTTAGAACCGTTGCAGAAGAGAAATGAGAAGGTGGGGTATGGATGGGCAGGAGGAAGAGCCTTTGAGAAGAGATGCTGTGGGGCACGAGCCAGAAAGATGACGCAGGGTGAGTGACATCTGCAGGGAAATTGCAGCTGGAGAGCATAAACTAACTGTAGCCTGGGCCCACCCCTTTCGAAGCTTTGAAAATAAGCTGCCAGCATTTTTCTACCCAGGGAGGATTCAGCAGAGATGGGCCTCCAGCCTGTGTGGGGAGCCAGCCTCTTACAGCACAGGGTTTAACAATGCGCAGCTAAGGAGCTGAGCACCCAGCGTGTGTCTTTGCCATCGGAACTGATGACTGTCGTGACTGCTGCGGAGCCCTGGCATTTTGTTCCCCACAGAACATATCTCTTCATGCATGTGCTGTTTTATGTATAAGCCAGAGCCTCTGTTATCATTCATTTTTTACAAACTGTATGGAGTGAATTCCTCATTCCTATCTTGTGATGACTAAAGGAAGAACCCAAAAAAGCACAGTATCTGACTTTCAATAAGCTGCAAAGTTAAAAGTTTTCTTAGCTAATGAATATATAGCTTGGTTTTGTCCCCTCCTACAGATTCGTTCTCCCTTCCTCTCTCCTTTTTCCTCCTCTGTTAAACTGTATATCCCCTTCCTTTTTCATAACTCTTCTTAGACAACAGACCAAAATGGAGTTGCTTATGCTAAGTCCATGTTACCGAGCAGAGATTTAATTACAGTTTCAGCTGTCCAAGAGAGGGAATCTGAGACCAGTCAGCCAGGAATCCCCTGGTCAACACCAGTTAGGTCACCTCCCTGACCTCTGCTGTAACCACCTAGCTTTTTTGTCTGGTAGGACTTCCTCGTTACTGCTCCCTTCTACGTATAAAAGTCTTTCCTTTTGTGCATCTCCTTTGAGCTCCTTCCTATTGACTAGATGGGATGCTGCCCAATTTGAATAGATTTTTGCTCAGATAAACTCTTTAATTTTTAATATGCTTCAGTTTATCTTTAACACTCTCAAATCTCTTCCTCCCTCCTTCCCTCATTTCCTTCTTTAGTTCCAGGATATTCTATCCTCAGCTTGCCTGTGTGTTCGGCACCTGCAGCATATGTGTGTGGAGATGGTGGTGGTGGGGGACATCCCCCAGCGGGTGACATAGCTACTGTTCTCTTCTCTTCTTTGATGGCTGGTGCTTGTGGGGGTGGGGAGGGGGAAGTGTGCACCCTTAAGAAGGGTAAGCCCTTCTGGAGCCAATCATGTCAGGCAGTGTGCTAGGCACTTCACACTTTACTCTGTGTGGTAGTATTATCCCCATTTTACACATGAAGAAACTGAGGCTTAGACAGGTTCAATGTCTTGCTCAAGGTCGTTCACCTGTTGAGGAGCACAAGTGAGATTCCAGAAGCCAATTTCCAAATCCTCTGCTTAAGCCCTTTGCTCCAGCCCTAGCTGCTCTGTATCATCCAACTGAATTGGACTCATCTTCAGGTCCCCCACTGAGGGAAGCATCCCTGACCTTCTAGGTTGGGATTTGATCCCCAACAGTGCCGTCCTGCAGCAGGCGCCTTGTCCCAGCCCAGCGCTCATCAGCCTGCATGGTGATTGTCTGCTCCATTGCCTGTGTTGCATTGCCCGTGCTTTGGAATGCACCGGGTACACAACAGGCACTCAGAAGATACCTAGAGAAGGAACAAAGGAACTAGCAAACAACAAAGAGGAAGGAAAGTCTCTAGTGAGGAGCCACCAGGCTGGTGAAGGTTTCCAAATCCAGGACAGGTGGAAGACCTGAGGCTCTTTAGCTTGGAAAAAACCCCAAAATGAAACAAAAGAGGCAGGGTTCTCTGGAGGCTGTTAGGGAAGAGTTTAGGTTTGTTATTAAGACATTATAGAGGGGATGCAGCACCAAACACCTGTTCTTTCAAGGAAACAGATTTTTCTTCTGTAGGAAACTCTGTAGCCACCAGATTAGTAAGGGGGGGGCGGTGGTAGATGACACAAAGAATTGGCTCCTGAGGCATCAGGGATATTGAAGGCCCTGGGTGCAGAGGGCTAAATAAATCTCCAGTCCACAAACTCTTACATTCCAGAATTCTGTGGGGAGGTGCCTGCAAAATTAGGACATGAACCAGAAGATGAGGACTTCTCCCCTATTAAAAACAAAATAAAACAAAACAAAACAAAAAACCTAACTGACTAAATATTTGCTCTCTAAGAAAAAATACTGCCTTGGGAGGCTCTGAAATAACATTTTTCTAACCAAGGGAGAAACAGAAGTTTTAAGTGATTGGCAATATATAATTTGTTGAGTCCTTGGGTTTCACTTCGGGTGATGTTAATTAAATGAATGGAAAAATGATTACAGGTAAATTGCATTGGCTTCTGGTTAATTCATGTAGAATTTGCAATCAAGGAAAATCACTAAACCTATATTATGCATGGCTGAAAAGCTGTCATATAGCAGATTTTTTAAAACTTAAGTGGAATACTTTTTTGTACTAAAATGTATCATCTTCATTTATGTTAATCATTCTTGATAAATTTTTTTTCTCCTTTACTTAACAAGTTAGAATCATTTGCAAGTTTGATAAAATGGTTTCTATAATCTTTCTCCAAGTCCCCACATAAAGTGTTAAAAGAGTATTTTAAATGCTTTGGAAATTATTATAAAGAACAATCATTTGTACTTTAAAAAATTTATGTCTAAATATATAAAACTATTAGATACTGAAAATACAAGGGAAGCTAGTTCAAGGAGTTGCCCAAATGATCAACTATAAATGTTTTATGTATTCTTGGGAGAAAATGTTATAGAGACTTGAGGTGTGTATTAGTTTGCTAGGGCTGCCATATCACCATCACAGGCTGGTGGTGGCTTATGCAACAGAAATTTATTTCCTCACAGTTCTGAAGGCTGAAGGTCCAAGACCGAGGTGTTGGCAGGGTTGGTTTCTTCTCCTCTTGGCTTGCATATGACCATCTTCCTGGTCCTCACATGGTCTTCTCTCTAGCCTGTCTGCATCCATGTTCCCTCTTCTTAGAAGAATACTGGCCACATTGGATTAGGGTCCACCCACATGAGTTCATTTTATCTTACTTTACCTCTTCAAAGACCTCCATCTCCAAATGCAGTCACATCCGGAGGTACTAGGGGTTAGGACTTCAACATGTGCATTTCAGGGGATGCAAATCAATCTGTAACAAGTTGCTTTGCTTTTCACTCTCCCAGATTGTGGAGGACAATATGTCTCCCCTTACATGTTCTAAATTGCATCTTTTTGCTCTCTGATGACCTTTACATTGCCATTTAATGGTGATGTAACTGTTACTGATACGCTGGGGAAGCACATTCAAAGCCTTCAGTAGTGTGATACCTGTTAACTTACCATCGCATAGTTTTGAGGCCTTAAAGCAGGTTGGACAAACATAGTAGGTTGGACGGCCAGCAACTGAAGGCTGCAGAGGGGAACTCATGTGATTTAACCAGGATGTGGAGCCAAAGCCAAGTAAAATTCTTCAAGAGCCAAGAATTAGAACCACTGGCTCAGAAAAAAATCCATCTTTCAATATATCCAGAGGAGCCTGATTTATAGGGAACAATGAAAGGAAGTCAATGTCTATATTTTGGCTGCTCAGAGGACAGGGGGTGGGAGCAGGGAGGGAGGAGTTATCATTAGTCCACAGCCAACCAATGAGTAAGCACTTCAAAGAGGAAGATGGTTGGCCAGATGTACAAAGAGCTGATGCAGGGGATGGGGCTGGGGGCTGGGGAAACTTGTGGCAAGTTTCCCAAAGACTCCTTTTGTTGTTTGCTTTTAAAAAATGTTTATTATATTTTATTGACTATGAAATTATAGTTGTCCCAATTTTTACCCCTTTTCCCCCCTCTACCCAGCACCCCCCCCACCTTCCTCAGGCAATACCTGCACCTTTGTTCATGTCCATGGGTCATGCATATAAGTTCTTTGGCTTCTCCATTTCCTATGCTGTACTTTACATCCCCATGGCTATTCTGTGACTAGCTATTTGTACTTCTTAATCCCTTCACCTCTTTACCCATTCCCCCACATCCCCCTCCCATCTGGCAACCATCAAAATGCTCTCTGATCCACTATTCTGTCTCTGTTCTTGTTTTCTTAGTTTGTTTTTTAGATTCAATTGTTGACTGGTATGTATTTATTGCCATGTTATTGTTCATAGTTTTGATCTTTTCTTAAATAAGTCCCTTTAACATTTCATATAATAATGGTTTGGTGATGATAAACTCCTTTAGTTTTTTCTTGTCTGGGAAACTCTATCTGCTGTCTGATTCTAAATGATAGATAGCTTTGCTGGGTAGAGCAATCTAGGCTGTAGGTCCCTGCTTTTCATGACTTTGAATGTTTCCTGCCAGTCCCTTCTAGCCTGCAAAGTTTCTTTTAAAAATCAGTTGACAGTCTTATGGGAAATCCCCTGTAAGTAACTAACTGCTTTCTCCTGCTGCTTTTAAGATTCTTTATCTTTAAACTTTGGCATTTTAATTACGATGTGTCTTGGATTGGGCCTTTTTGCATCCATCTTGTTTGGGACTCTCTTTGCTTCCTGGACTTGCATGTCTATTTCCTTCACCAAATTAGAGAAGTTTTCTTTCATTATTTTTTCAAATAGATTTCCAATTTCTTTTTCTTTCTCTTCTCCTTCTGGCACCCCTATGATGTGTATGTTGGAGTGCTTCAAGTTGTTCCATAGGCTGCTTATACTATCCTCATTTTTTTTTATTCTTTTTTCTTCTTGTTCTGACTGGTGGTTTTTTGCTTTCTTATGTTCCAAATCATTGATTTGATTCTCAGCCTTGTTCACTCTATTGTTGTTTTCTCATAAATTGTTCTTTGTTTCAATTAGTGTATCCTTAGTTTCTGACTGGATCATTTTTATGCTATTGAGGTCCTCGCTAAGTTTCTTGAGCATCCTTATAACTAGTGTTTTAAACTCTGCATTTGATAGCTTGCTTATCTCCATTTTGTTTAGTCCTTTTTCTGGAGTTTTGATCTATTCTTTCATTTGGGCCATGATTCTTTGTCTCCTCATTTTGGCAGACTCCCTGTGTTTGTTTCTATATATCAAGTAGAGCTGCTATGACTCCCTGTCTTGGTAGTATGGCCTAATGTAGTAGATGTCCTGTAGGGTTCAGTGGCACAGCTTCCCCTATCACCCAAGTCGGGTACTTGAGGTATGCTCTTTGTGTGGGCTGAATATACCCTCCCCTTGTAGTTGAGCATTGGTTGCTGTTGGCAGGTCAATGGGAGGGATTTACCTAGGCCAGTCAGTTAGAAAGAGGTTCTTGGTTGCAGTGGCTATGACCACCAACCTTTGTCCTCTATGGAGGATCAGCTGTGCAGGTCAGGACCTCTGTAGAGGGACAAATGCAAACACTGGTTAGGAGGCTAATGCTAGGGTAGTGGTTTTCCATCATGGTCTGCAGCCGTCCACTGGGTTTGCAGGCCCTGGGGCTTCCTGCGTGGTGAAGGCCAAGGTCAGCCCCACCTGTGTTTTGCCCAGGGCCACCCTGCATGAGCTATAAAACAATCTGAGATGGCTGTTACTTGTGCTGGGCTTGGAGATTCTCAGGCAAAGCCAAGCTGTGAATCTAGGCTGGCTGCTGCTAGTGCCAAGACTGGGACCACTTAGAAAGAGGTTCAGAGGCTGGGGACTTGTGAGGCCAGCTATCTTATTTGAAAGGATTTAGGAAGTTGTGTAGATTAAGCCAAGACCAGCCATTCATATGGAAAAGCTACTGTTAACAGCTATAAACTGGGTGGGATGGAGCTTAGGTGATCTTCAGGGCAGGGCAAACAGTGTTAGCCAAAATGATGGAGTCTCAGATATGGCACCCCCATGCCAGCTTTGTGGCTCTGCCCACCTTTCTGTTTGGGAGAAAGCTGTTCCCCAGCTCTCACCTTGATGCTGGATACTTCAGTTCCTCCCTGTATGCCACTTGTGCCTTTCAAGCTGCTACCCCAGTGCTGGAGCTCAGAGGGAGTGAATCTAAGTAAGTTTGTGTGTGGGTTCTTTAAGAGGAAATGCTTGAAACTCCGGAAGTTCCTTCTACCAACTCAGTCCCTGCTGGTTTTTGCGGCCAGAAGTTATGGGGACTTATCTTCCTGACACTGGTATCCTGGGCTGGAGGGATTGGTGTGGGGCTAGGATTCTTCACTCCCAAGATAACCCTCCTGAATTTTTATCTACCACACATGTATGTGGCACCAGCCTGTTCCGTGTCTCCACCTCTCCCACCAGTCTGGATGGATGTGGTTTCTTTAATTTCATAGTTGTGAGACTTCTATTCAACTTTATTTCTGCCAATTCAGAGTGATGGTTGTTCTATAACTTAGTGTAGTTTTTTTCTTTTAAAAATTTTTATTTATTTTTAGAGAGAGGGGAAGGGAAGGAGAAAGAGGGAGAGAAACAACATGTGCTTGCCTCTCATGGGCCCCCTACTAGGGGCACAATTTGGCTCACAACCCAGGCATGTGCCCTGACTGGAAATGGAACCAGTGACCCTTTGGTTCGCCGTCCAGTGCTCAATCCACTGAGCCACACCAGCCAAGGCAGTATAACTTAATGTAACTTTTGATGTGGTTTTGCAAAGAGATGAGCTGTGTTTACCTATGCCACCATCTTGACCAGAAGTCTCTTGAAACCTTCTTGAACAGTACCAGATGCTAGGGATTTATGGATACAGCCCATGGAGAACCCTACAGTTAAAACTAGGGAACATTAAGTAATATGAAGTCATGCAGGTTGTACCCTGTATAGTTGTAAGTCTGTTGTTTCCTGTAGATTAATGTAGAAGAATATGAGTTCTAGACTCAGATTTCTTGATTCAGATCCTAGCTCCATCATTTACTGTGTGACCTTGGGCAAATTAAACTCTCTGAGTCTCAGTATTGCCACCTGTTAAATGGGAACAATAGGTTGTTAGTGCATATGCAACATTTGGTATTATATTGATATATACCAATTGCTCTATGAATATTAGCTCATTATAGATACGGATATAAATATTTATTAAAGCCAAGGAAATTTTTTTTCCTTTTTTAAAGATTTTGTTTATTTTTAGAGAGAGGAGAAGGGAAGGAGAAAGGGAGAGAAACATCAATGTGTGGTTGCATCTCACACCCCCAACTGGGAACCTGACCCACAACCCACGAATGTGCCCTGACTGGGAATCAAACCAGTGAGCCTTTTGTTTGCAGGCTAGCACTCAATCCACTGAGCTATACCAGCCAGGGCAGGAACATTTCTATTTAACTTATTTTATGTAGAACCAACAGCCCATTAGAGCTGGAAAGGAATTGAGAGACATCATTCAGTCCAATCCTAAAAATCAAAGTGCCATAGTCAAAAAAGATAAAGAAGGTTATGTGGCCAGAGTCACCTAGCTGGTGGCAGAGTAGGGACCAGAATATGGGTTTCTTGGCTTCCAGTCCAGTGCTTTCTTTGTGATGTGACATTGCTACCATACAGTCCTCCACACAATACCAGGTAGGAATAATAATAATAACAAATATAAATGATTATTTGACTCTTACTTTGTGCCAGGCACAATTCTAAGTACTTGACATATATTCATTCATTTAATTTTCATGACAATCCTATGAGGCAGGTACAGTCATTGTCTCCATATTACAGAAGAGGAAACTTCTGTCTCTGAAGGTTAGAGACAGCAAATGACTTGCCCAGGGTGGAGAATGTGAGTGGCGTGTGGGGGAGCATGGGTATCCTAGGAGTCAGAAGGCCGTCCCACGATTGCACCACAAGACTTCTCTTCCCCTTTTGTAGAACAGGGAGATTGAATGCAGTCTTTAAGGTCACTTTCAACTTTAAAATGCATATTCTAAGTGCTTCCCAATTATCAGGTCTGTAAGTAATTCAATTTCAGTTCATTAAACTTGCAGTCTTATTAACTGATCTTCATCTTCATGATTGGCTGCAAGAAAGACTATTTGTAGAACAGCCTAGAAACCAAAGTCATGAAGGGTATGAGGGATTCCTAAAGTGTTATTTTTGTCTTCCATGGCAACCCTAACATTTGGCATCAAGCTTAATGGAGTCGCCTACAGCAGCTGGAGCTGAACATTTGCTCAAGTACTGTGAGTGATGAGGAAACAAATTTCTGGCACAATAATTTTCCTTTTATGTAATTTACCATTCTCAGTGTATTTTAGGGAGTGGAAACCTATGCCAAGATAAGTAAGAATGGAAGAAATGAAGCATTGTATCAAAGTGTGTAAAGAGAACAAGTTTCCAGATGAACTGGAGAGTGAGAACAATCCAGTGCCTGGGGGCGTTACTGTAGAGAGATGGAGGTGGGCATGCAGATGTTTCAGGTGAGGGGAGGAGAGTTGGCCCAGTTCTCACAAAGCTTGGCTGGAGGTGGCCTTTAGGTAAGCTTTGTGAAGCAGGCGGTTCATGCCCAGCTGTATTTTTTTTCATTCCAATGTATTTGGAGTTCTCAGCAGGAACCCACTGTGGATAGGTGGGGCATTAAGACAGATATATTGAGGAGTTGAGGGGAACACAAGGGCCAGTGCAGGAAACAAAGCTCTCTAGGTATTTTAAGCAGAAAGAGATTTCATACAGGAAATTATGTGCTTACATAATTGTTGGAACAGTTGGAGGAATGGGAGTCCAGCGCCATCACACAAGACTCCATCCCTGGGATCAGGGTGCTGCCGCCACCATAACCACATCTATGAAGCTGGTAAACAGATGATAGAACATCAAGTCTGTCTTTCTACAACTTTGCCTGCAGAAACAGCTTCTCCCTCCCTTCTGACTTGAATTGGTGTTACCTAATTCTCACCCAGAACTCTAGCTGAAAGGGAGTCAGGGGAATGTGGTTCTTGTCTCTTTAGCTTCTGAAGTACTGGAAGACTCATGGAAAGAGGTAGGAGTTCATGCTGAGTGCCAATTGACATTCAATCAATGGTTATTTCATTTGCATTTGGAATTATCTCTGGAGAGTAATAGAAGTAGAGGAGTCAGACACCTAAGAAGGATGAGTTGGAAGGGATCCAATCTCTGACCCAAATCATCTGTTCCACCAGCTGACAGTCCTTTAGTTAGACTCACTCCAGGGTCAGATGACAAAGGGGTAGATCCTTGCCATCTAAAGACAAAGGAGTTGGCTTAAAATTCTCTCTGATACCTTCTTATCAGTGTACACACAGCAGACATTAATTTGCACCTGAGATCAAGCTGGGGATTCAGATGGGAGGCAAAGCAAGGGGGCAGACTGGAGAGACTGGCTCAGGGTTTTGTCACCGTCAAAGAGAGTGAAGCCTGGGCTGAATCAGAAGCTTTTAGAATGTTCCCTAAAGGAGGTGGGCACATCTGAAACCCTTCTGTGGTTCCCCATTGACTCCTTAATGAAGTCCAAACTTCTTAATAGAAGGCACATCAGCCCACCCTACATGGCCCTGTCATCCCCATCCTGTCCTTGAAAATTCAACCATACCACACCACCTGCGGTTACCCAGGGCACCCCACTCTGCTCTGCCTCCAGACTTTTGCTCATGCTGACCCTTTGCCTAAAATGCCCACCCCAACTTGGCCTGGTCAATATCTTGTTCATCCCCTAATTACAGAATGCTATAAAATAATATCATATTGCACTCATCAGCTTCTCGGGGTATCTCCCCACCCACCATCTTGGGATCAGTGCTCTAGCCACCCATGTTTCATGAATTTTATGAATTTTATGAATGTGTCTTCTCTACAAGGTTATAAACTCCCCCAGGCCAAGCTTGGTTCTCAAACTGTATCCCCAGCATCTAGCACAAAGGTGGGGGTTTATAATGTTTGCGTAACTCAACCTACCCAAACTGATGAGAGAAGTGTCTCAAAGACCAACGTTGCCTTTGCTGGTAGAGAGCTGTGGAGTCTTCCAGCCCTGCCTCTGTGTGTCCTGCACCCCTCCCCTTCCAGGGAGAGGGCTGCAGGGCCGCATGGAGCCAGGTGGAACGTGTCAGGGCCTCTCCCTCCTGGCTCTCATCCCTCTCCACTCTCCACCAGACACTGCTTTGCTATTCACGGCTCTGCAGCTGACTTCCCTTTGCTGAATTCTCAGAAAGCAGATGAGGCAGTTGCTCAATTTACTATATTAAGTTAAAGTGCTCCTATGGGTCAAATGCCAGTTTGCTTTTTATTTTTTTAAAAAAATTTTAAAAGATTTTATTTATTTTATCTTTAGAGGGGGAGGGAAGGAGACAGGGAGAGAAATATCAATGTGTGGTTGCCTCTCCTGCGTCCTCTGCCAGGAACTGGCCTGCAACCCAGGCATGTGCCCTGACTGGGAATCGAACTGAGATCTTTTGGTTCACAGGCCCGTGCTCAATCCACTGAGCTACACCAGCCAGGGCCCAGTTTGCTTTTTAAAAGCCACTGACTATTTTTCACTTTACAGGAAGAAGAAACCACCTGTTTCCCAGGGCTTTCTGTACTATCTCATACCAGGGGACAGGCGGTGTGCACGTGCAAGTGTGTAGATTACAGTTCTGAGGTATGAGTCATTTCTCAATTTGAGAAAGGAAGGAAGATGGTTAGAGGGGTTTTGATAGAGAATACCAAACGTATTCTGTAAGCGAGTGAGGTTTAAAATGATCAGCTGTTTCAGGGCTTCTTTATCTTTCTCTTATCAATTAAGAGAAAGCCTGTTTGTAAGATAAACTCTGAGACAAGACTTTTTTTTTTTTTAAGTGGAACTTTAGCAAACTGCTTTACCTTGCAAGGAAATTCACTTCTCTGGAAACTGCTTTCTCCAGGGTTAACCTGGGGCAGCTTTCTTTCTGGCTCCCTCACAAAGAAAATTACCCAGGGTTCTGGAAACCACAGTCCTTAAACCTTATATGATGTCCCTTTTCTTTCAGCTCATGTTAACAGTTACCAGAGGAGACTGGTGTGATGTGGCATGTTTTTTTTTTTTCTTTCTTTCTTTTTTTCTTTTCCATTTTGCTGGCTTGTTGGTTTGGTGCTCTCTCCCTGAGGGCCTTACAGAGCCCTGTTCCTAAAGGAATTTATGACAGTCGGCAGGGACAACTGAAATCTGAGCTAGTATGAACCCAGCATTCCTCGGGGCCCTGCTGGCTCAGGTCTCCAATTTATGGAGCACCACTACTACCCAAAGATGCAGGCTCGTTCACCAGAACCTTCTTTAAAACAAAAACATTTTGCATAAAAACATCACAGTGCGTAGACTCCATCTCTCCCAGGTCACCCATCTCTCTTTGCTCTGCAGACAGATTCTCTTGATGGTAATACCTGAGCAAACCTGACAATATGAAATTTCAACATTTGCCTGTGAACTTTTGTTCTGCTTGTACATGTTGGGACAAACCTGATAAGATAAGCATTGACATGCAGACCACATCTCGTGTGTTCTTGAGAGAAGCACGTGGTACATGGCTCCTTGAATGGGACCAGAGGCTATTTACACAGCTCACTGAGACAAGTGGGTCTCTGATAAAAAATACCCAGAGCAAAGGGAAGAAAACCGGAGTGGCTCTGGTGGCACAGGGAGCCGGGTAACCGCAATGTTCCTTTCCCCCAGCCACCCCTGCTCTCTCTCTTCTCCGACCAGGCATTCAGAGCAGGGTGTGTGCTGGGGAAGACCATGGATATCACCTCCATCTGGATGCACATTGTTACTTTTTTTCTTAGTTGTTGGCCAAGAGGTGGAAAGATTCCAGTAGTTCCCTTCTCTGTGAGGATATGTTCCAAGACTCCCAGTGGATGCCTGAAACTGGATAGTACCGAAACATTTATATAGTATGTTTTTTCCTACACATACATATGTATGCTAAAATATAATGCATAAATGAGATACAATAAGAGAATAACTAATAATAAAATAGAAGAAATACAACAATATACTGGAATAAAAGTTATGTCAATGTGGTCTCTTGCTCTCTGATAACCGAGACAGCTACTCCAAGATGATGGGCTGGGAGCAGAGACTGCGTGGATTCGCTGGACAAAGGAAAGGTTCACGTCCCAGGTGGGACGTTGCGCGCCTTCATCGTGCTACTCAGAATGGCATAGAATTTCAGTTCAATGAGTTGTTTATTTCTGGAATTTTCCATTTAATATTTTTAGTCTGTGGTTGATGGCAGGTGACTAGACTGCCAAAAGTGACACTGTAGATAGGGAGGGTCAACTGTCATTGAGGGATTCATGTGTCCTCATTCAGAAGGGCAATCTCTAGTGATTGTTCTTGGTGATTGAGGCTGTTCAGGCGAAGCATGTGTTATGATTAGGATCATCAAATATAATCTATCTGACCCTGCCTCATTTTGCAGTCATTTGTATGCTGGCCCCCTGGGTTGTAAGCCCCGTGCAGCTGGGGACCACATCTTCTCTGAGTCAGCATCCCCACCGCCCCCATGCCGTATTCTGTCCACAGTGCCTTCAGTCACTGCCCTCCATGTGCCAGCCCTGAGCCAGGCCTTGGGGAAATGGAGGTGAATAAGGACCAGTCATGACCTCAGAGGTTTGCATTATGCTCTGAGGGGGCTTACAGTCCAGTAAAGGTGTTATTCTGGGGATGACATCATTGCATAGTAAGTTACTAATTGTGCTTACTGCCATCACTGCCTAGTGAGGCAGAAGGCACTTTTGGACTCAGGTAGGTGCAGCAGGTGAATCTCTGGAGCCTAAGGCACAGGGATGCCCAGGGGGCACTGGTCAGGGCAGAGGGTGGAGAGGCCATTTAGACTTAGGGAGAGTGTGCTGAGTTGAGTTCTAACTCCTGGGGTCTTATTCCAGTCTGTTCTAGTCCTGCTCACATTTATCTGGGGGTGATTACCAGTTAACTGGTAACTTGGGAAGGCAACAGGGAAGGCTCTTCTCTGGGACATTTTCCTGTTCAGAGGAGACTCTTCACTTGAGGTCACCTACTGGAAAGCGAAGCTAAAAATGCAGGTATTAGAATTGGACCGGCTGGGATGAAGTCCGTTTTCCACCACCTCTCTCACTCACTCTGTGTCAGTGGACTCGTTATTGAATCTCTCTAAGCCACAGTGCCCTCATCTGCAAGTTAGGGTAATAATGGTGCCTACCTTGTTTACTTTTTGAGCCCAGTTGAATGCCAGGAAACATCTGACATATGGATTGAAACAGAATGTGGATAGAACACAAGAGAGAATCCAGGATGTATAGCTGCCGTACATGCAAGGCCATTCCTGGCCCTGCGTAGGTGCTGAGGCACAGGAAAGGGTCCCCTGACACTTTCTTCTCCTCTGGAACCTTGGCTCTGTGACAGATGGTCTTCAGGCTTGGATGCCCCATTGGATAGAGTTCTCAGATTTGTTGTGCCCAAGAATCACCTGGGGCAATTATAAGTGCAGATCCCTGGGCCTCGACCCAGAGATTCTGATTCACTGGGCCTAGGGTGCTGCCTGGGATTCAGCATTTTAAATAAGTACCCCAGGCATTTCTGATATCATCAGGACTTTAAAGATCCTTACTTGGGCTGTTCTTTACGTACCTTCACTGACCAGCTCTCCTAGCCCACTCCAGCTCATGGACCAGTACCTGCAACATCTGTCTTTTCTGCCTTCCCACCCCCATGTGCACATCAAGGGAAGAAGCAAAGACCCTCGTGGAACATCTATGTGCCTGACACTATGCTGGGTGCGAGAAATGCAGAGAAGATACTACATGAGGCTGGGTAGCTCTATGTATGAGATGCTGGTGGGAATGTGCTCAGACAGAGATAAATGGGAGGTACCAGAGGCTCAGGAGAGTGGAATGGGTCCATCAAGGAAAAGTTTTCAAAAATAGATGACCACAGAGCTGAGTTTCACACTGTGGAGGCAGCCAAGCAGGGGTGGTATGTAGGGAAGTACAAACCTTTTGCTATCACTGGGGTAGAGGGTATAGGGCAGGGAGTGGTGGGCTGTTCCAGGAGGCCAAAGAATTCACAAGTTCATTTTCCCACAAATGTCAGTGACACTGCTGTCTGTGACCCTTGGGGTTGTGGCTTTTGAAGAAACTGCTCTGATGAAGTAGCATCCTGAGGCTCATTTCTATTGTACTAATAGCCAAATGCAGCTTTTGTGACTCTGATCAATGAAACTCACCAAAATATTCATTTATAGTGAAGTTCTGCTGTAAAGACAAGAAATACAGGGTCCATTTTGGGGGAGAGTTCACTCTCCCAGGCCAAGAAAACCATCGATGGGGTAACTGGAGCTTTGAGGTTGGGAGGGATCAGATGGGAGTTAATTGGAAAGGGTCTGATTGGCAAATAGGTTTCATTCCCCAAGCCTCCTCCAGGTACTAGGTAGTGGGAGCTTGGGGTGTTGTGTTGAGAGGAATCCTATGGCTGACTTTGATTTTGAGGCTGGAGTGGGGGCATCGTGTCTCACAGGTCCTGGGGCTGGGGGTCTGGGGCAACATGCAAGGCTTGGGATTGGCTGTCCAGGTTTGAGATTTTCTCATGTGACTGGCTATCAATACAAATGTCTCATTTCCTGTGGTTTATACATATGGTGTTTTGAGCCTTATATGCAGGGCTTGACATTTATACCAGTTAGATTTCATCTTGTTAGTTTTGACTGATTATTCCAGCCCTCTGAAATCCTTTCTGGCCCGGACTCTGCAATTCATTTTATTAGCAATTCCTCCCAGCAGCCTCCCATTGTATGCAGTGGTGGAGAGAGAACAACAAGTGCCCCCAAACTCTGAGCAAATGTCTGGAAAATGTTACCAAATGGTGAGTGATTTGCTAATGAGTTCAAGATCTGTCTTCGATCCCATTAAGAAGTCTAGCTTGTCTCCCTCATATAATAATACAATTGAGTTTTCAGGGTATTCCCCAGTGGTTCTTCAGGAAGATATGAGTAGATGTGACTGATTCAAAGAAAGCCATAGCTCATCAAGCTCATTGTAAATTGCTTGGCACGAGGTAATGTAGCCACTGGTGACTAAGGAGGACACTGGAGAGGGAATAATGGACTGTGGTCTTTCCAGCCCAGGCCAAGGACTGTGGTGCCCCAATCAAGTGCCCTAAATACAAGGGACTTGCAGCTTAAGTCACCCTGGGGGCAAAAATCAAAGATTGTCCAAATTGCCTCTGAAATAACCATGAACTCACCTGTAATCCCAGACCTAGTCATAGTCTGGAGTCACCTGGGGACAGAACAACATGAGTGGCCGCAGGGGCCACACCTCAGGCGTCTGTGGGCGCATGCCCATGGAGGACGAAGGGAGATGCTATTGCAGGGCTGTGTTATGTGGTAAGTTGTCTTCACTCTCCATCTGTGTCTCTGTCTTTCTCGGGCCAGCCCGTATAGTTCAATTCACATGAATCAAGTGCTCACAGGACATGGTTTCCCTGGGCTATTTTATATTCTTATAATGGCAGATACATACCACTTTCACAGCTGGGGAAACTAGTTCTCATGCTCTTTCTCTTTCCTTTGCTTGAACCCCCTGCCCCCTAACAGCTCTCCATCAGAAACATGGCTTTATCTGGGAGTTTATGTGCAGACTGTTGGTATGGCCAGTCTTGTCTGCCCACCCTTCGTATTCCTCACTGAAAAATAATGTTGGCACTAGTGATCTGTGTCTCATAAGGACAGTTGACTCATGAACAACATGGAGGTTGGGGGCGCCAACCCCCTGCTGTTGAAAATTTGTGTATGACTTTTGACCCCCCAAAAACTTAGACACTAACAGCCTCGTGTTGACTGTAAGCCTTAACCAATAAAATAAACTGTCAGCAAGTACATACTTTGTATGTTATATGTATTATGTAGTGTATAAATACTGAAAATAAAGAAGCTAAAGAGAAGGAAATGTTATTAAGAAAAGCACAGGAAGGCAACTTGTATTGAAAACTTGTATATAAGTAGGCCTCAGAAGTTCAAACCTGAGTTGTTCAAGGGTCGAATGTATAATTAGCTAATTCACCTTTGTTCACTTTCTTAGTTGTAGACAAAATCGAGTACTTCAGTCTCTACTGTAGAGCACAACACGTGAAAACCAGGCTGTGAAATGATTTAGCTTCATGTGCCAGGTCTGATAGACTGGAGGTGCCTGGCGGGACAGCATCAAAAGGGTTCTGAGGCTGAGTCCAGCCAGAGCGGGAGACTGTCCGACAGACAAGAAAGAATGGGCATTGCTAAGCCTGCCCTGGAGCCTGGGTAGTCTGTCTGCTGAGAGGAAGACAGCCATGCTCCCTCACCCACTCTTGGAGTGCTCTATCTTTTTGGTCTACTTATTTTGTTGTGTTCTGTTATTGTTGCCTGTATGCTTGCTTTTCACAATTGGGAGTCTTTCCTTCATTGTGTTCCCAGAGCCTGACACATACTAGGTGCTCACTGGCACTAAATGTTTGTTGAGTGGCTGGCTTTACCTAACTGGTCTACATATGTGGAATCTGCATTCTGTCCCACTGGAGACAGTAGTTTGCCTTGCTGAGATTCAAACTACAGTATAGGATTCCTGATTTGCCAGATCCATCCTCTCTAGGAATAAAAACATAAATCGTATATGTTTTCCCCCTCTTTAAACTCCTGCTGGGCTCATAATAATAACAGTTTTCTTTCTCTCTCTCATCATAAAACAGCCTTAATTTTTCTCCCCAGTGTCCCTTTGAAACTCTCAGTGAGATCATTTTTCCTCTGTCCCTTTATGATATTTTCATCTGCTTCATAGTGTTTCTGGTCATTCTTAGGGAGTTTTAAAAAAGCCTTTGATTATTCCTAGAACAGTTTTTGCTTCTGGCTCACTGCCACTTTCTTCAACATTACTCTTGTCTTAATTCTTGGTGATTTCAACATCCATATGAATGATCCCTGAATCACTTTGACCTCCTTCCTTCCAATATCCTTACCCTCCACCATAGCTCAGCCATTGTTCCTCTTATCATACTTTTGACCCTGGAATTATAATAACTGTGGTCCTGTCATAATCTCAATTTAAACCTCCTATCTTCCCAGCTCATCCCTTCTAATACCTTCTAGTATTCCAGATTCAATGATTTTGTGACTTTATCTGGACTTGCAGGCCATTGATCCTGCTACTTCTCTATCCTTTCCCCACTTGTTGCCTCTACTCCCTGCTCCCCCAGTTTAATTCTAGAGGAAATCATTATAGTTGCCCTGTTGATGGCCTTTGCCACTCTCCTGATGCATCACTCTCACGTGGCTAAATGGTAGCCCTGGTTCAATCAGCTTTTGCCTGCTTTCCCCTATACCTGTGCAGCCGAGTGCAGTGGAGCAAAGCACACACCATGTTGTTGGTCTCATTTCAATTTCATGATCACTACCCTCAAGTCAGCCTTCAATGCTGCCCAGAAATCATAGTCTAGTTTCCTAGTCCTTATACTCCTGCACTGTCCTAGAAATTGTTACGTGTTTTCACTTGTATCATTCAATTTTCTACAATTTTTTTAAGTGCCCACAAACCATCTGCTTGTGAGAACTTTGCTGGGAATTAGTACGAAATATCACATTTTCTGAAATCCATTGCCCTCCCCCACCCCACCCCAGACATTTACCTATTATCTAAGCCAAGTTTCTCCTGTTCCTCAAAGTCCCTCAAGGGTCCATGGCCTCACCTCTCCCTCTCCCTGTCCTGTCCTTCAGTCCCCCATGGGCCTTGCTCCTACTTATCTCTCAGTCAGCACCTGTCAAGAGAATGAGAATGAGAATGACTAGCAGCCTGATTTACTGGGAAAGCATCTGTTTTCATCATCTTATTAAATTAAAAAAATTCAAATAGCCATTCGCAGAGGAGAAGCACTTGGCAGGAGGCAGGCAAGTTTGGGCCACAGCTCTCAGACCCTGGGAACCCAGGGAAGGAAGGGGCAGACCCCAGGGAGCCGGTGCTGTCCTGGCACCTCCTGAGTATGCTGTGAATGGCAGGTCTGAAAGGACAGAGCCTTTCTGAGCAGTGCTTGGTGGGTAAAAGCATGGGCTGCAGAGCCAAATAAGATAGATGGGATCAGATCCCTGCTCCTCCACCTCCTAAGGATGAGACCCTGAGCTATTTAATCTCTCTAGACTCCCTGTCCTGATCTGCAAAATGGGATAGTAACAGTATCTACTCCCTAAGGAGGGTATGAGAAATAAATAAGCCAACATCTGGGAAGTAGTCAGAACAAAGCCAGGTACTTATTAAGTACTCAATGAAGAGTAGCTATAAATTATTATTATATTCTCTTTGGAGTCTTACAACAGCCCGTGAGGTATTACTATCCCTATTTCACAGAAGAATAGACTGCGGGTCACAGAGGTTAAGGAGAGAGGCTCAAGACCACATGGACAGAAAGCAGCAGAGGCTAGACTGGCACTCAGATCAGAGGACTCTGCCCCGTTTCACTGTGCATTTCAGAGCTCCCTTTTAGTCCCTGGATGACATGATTTTACCCTTATAATGGAGGTTCACATCACTCCCTTCTCCAAACATGCCTGGATCTTCCCAGGCAGATGGCACCAAATATTTACTGTACAATTACTCAGTCATGATTGAATGTAGCCGGAGCAAGGGAGGCTGATTAGCAACAAATCAGCAACCCTGAGAGGAGAAACAGTCCCAGGATCACACACTGCAATCCTGAGGGAGTGGGAATGTTGCTTACGGTTGTCTTGGCTCAGGTTCGCCTGCTCTGCAAGGGCCCGAGACACTCAGTTCAGCCAATGTGCTGGCAATGGGCCCAAGCTGACGGCACTGGAAGTGCTGTTGACAAGGTCCAGACCATCACTTTACAGTGCAAGGGATAACGTTTTGTGACATGCACACAGACCCTCTCCCAGTAGCTGTTGAAAGTCCACTGTGAGGGTTCCAAAGGAAGGTGGTTGTGTGCTCACCCAGGCTGAGGAGACAGGGACACCATGGATCAGAACCGGCATGTGGAAGGAACGCACACGCAGAGAAGAGTCATTTTCTGGGACCATCTCTCAGGAGTCCCCGGTGGAGAAGCTTGTTAGACTCTTCACAGTGACTATTTGAGAAAGCCCCCCAGGACTTAGGCGCTCATGTTGTAACACCAGCTCGTGCTGCACTGAGAGTTTTCTAAGGCGCCTGCCTGAAAATGGTGGACAAGGCACCATGTGGTGCCAGGTGTGACCCTCATGAGCCATAAGACCTCGTGGACATAGAATCACCTTTCTGAACCTCAGTTTCTCCTTCTGGAAAGTGAGTGATTTGGACTCTATTTGACCCCTCCATCTCTAGAGATTTTAATAGTCCAGGAGTCCCTGAACCTCATTTTATTCCACAAACTTTGACCTAGGACTCACTGTATTCCCAACTGCATGGCTACACAGATGGGAGAGACTATTTTCCCACTGCGGGGAGTTTGCAGTGAGTTAATGAGGTCACAACTTGCCACAACTTCTTTTCTCCAGAGAGCTCTCTCATACTTAACTGGTAGTGCTCAGAGTGTGGTCCCTGGAACAGTGATCGGCATCACTGGGAACTTGCTAGGAATGGACGTTTTCAGGTGCCACCCTGAACCTACAGAAGAAAACTTGGCCACTCGGGTGGCTATGACCCATTTTTAACTAACCATCTCAGCTCCCGTGTAACTCCCACAACATTTTGAACCTTTGCGGTGTTTTTGTAAGTGTCCAGGCATTTCGAAACTACCCATTTGTTTTGATATGCACTAATCCATTTAGCACGTAATCCCCTGTGGAATTTCTGGGCTTCCCTGCAAGTGAATTGATTGTGATGCTTGGTGGGATGTTAACACCATGACTAAGACCCACAGTAAGAATCCCAGTCCCCAGAAACTCACTCCCCATTTCCAAAGAGGAAGACAGCTCTCAGGGGAACAGTATGCTGTTGCCCTTCCTCCCTTCCCTGGAGCCTGCCATGAATGTCCTCCTCTGCTGAGCATCAGAGCCTGGTTCCAGTGCTCAGCAGTTGGAGGTCACTGGCCACATTCTCCCTGAAGTCAGTTCACACATCAAGGGCGGGAGACATCCAGGGAGGGGCAGGTGAGGCTCCTAGAAGGGGCCAGCCTGGCTCCTGGACCTTGTCTTCTGTCTGACTCCTGTGGGCCTGCCATCCTCTGCACGCAGCGACATGTGCTGGACATACACATCTTCATGAAAATTAGAAGGTGCCCTCTCCAGGGGCTTCTCTGGGTGGATGCAACCTCCAGGACTCAGGGTTGGGCTGGATCATTTTCTTAAATTCTCTCAACCACCCAGTGCGGTGGGTATCTGTGTTGTCTTCACGTCGTTTTCCTTTTTCTAAATAACAGGTTTTCCAACCATCAGCACCTCCATTTTCTCATCTAGCCAATGGGTGTGATACTCCTAGCTCTTTTCTCAAGAGTGATAAAAGCCCTCTGGGGCAAAAAAAAAAAAAAAAAAAAAAAAAAAGATTTTAAAACATCCTACAAATGCCAGGGGTTTTATGTTGATCTTATCCCAAGGTCCTCAAAAGCAGTTTCTGGGGCCTCTGGTCTGAGAAACTCACTTTACACTCACACAGCCCCCAGTGTTACATGTGGGTACCATAGAAAGCCGGTTCCCTCCCAGGATCTGGCATTTGGGGGTGCTCCCTCCCCTAACGGCGTTAGACTTGTGAGATTGCAGTGGGTGAGGTGTTATGTGCTGGCGTGCAGGCGAGTACCACTTGGAAAGCTGGCCTGGATGGGGTGACCTCATGGGCCTTTCTTATTTCTCATTTTAATGACTGTGTTCACTGTTTCATTTTTGGCTTTCTCTTTCTTGCAGCTGTGGTGTTTGGGATTTAGGGCAAGCATTTGAGATCCCTTTTCTAATCCCTATCAAATGTAGATTTAGCTGCAAAGTCTGGGGAAGGGAGGAGGGACTCCCCTGACTGGAGGTAGTGGCTCAAAACATCTGAGAAATTCCAGCTTCCACCCTCTGAGGCAGGAGGTCTCTCTTCTTATCCAATACCATCCTCTTCACAGAATGCAGTGAGTTCCACCCATGGACTCAAACCTCACATAGCCTCCTTGCTTGGGTTCTTAAGGAATAAGAATGCTGGTTGTGGTGATAAGGGAGAGACTTGGCATTTGCCTTTTTCCAATTTAACTGTGTCCTTGGTTGAAATGTTTCTTGGCTGGACCCCTCATCCATTTCCACCACATTTCCAGACAGAGTCCCCTGCCCAACCAGGTTAGTGCAAAGTGGCCTGAGTCACCTACCTTGCAAACCATTGCCACACTCAACTGATTTTTTATTGAAGAGACAAGTTACATCACAGGACACTAATCCTATTATGCCCATCACCTGTAGCATTGTGTATACACTTCTCAGTCTGAATTTAAAGGCCTTTTATAGCTTTCAGGCTACCCCTCCAACTTAATTCCTGCCTGAGACCCCTAGCAGTTCCTTCACCACTTATTCAATTATCCACCATCTTCACACCATCTTGGGCTTTTGTTCAAGTATCCCTCTCCCTGTGTGCCTTCTCTCAACCCAAACACCGAGCACCCATAAGGCAAGCTCATGTACTATCTCCTCGGCCCCAGCCCACCAATATCCCTGTTCTCTGCACATGTGGTGTCAGCACCACACAGTTTCATACCAGCTATTCTTTCACTTGTTCCATTAGTTGAGTCTCCCCAAGTAGACTGTACATTCCTTTTCTAAGCTTCTTCCATATTCCCTGCAGTATCCGGGCAAGCTTCTGTGGCATAGAGTAAACAGTGAAGTCATTTTGACCCCGATCAGGTGTTTGGCCACCTGAAAAGCATATTGACCACTTTAAAAACTAAAGTGTGCATTTATCTTGGGAAAAGAAATACTAGTTGTTGGTAGCTTGGACTTATGGTCACCCAGGCATACACATGCACGCACAGCTTTCACAAACACCCTCACAACTTTCCCAGGTGTGAAGAAATACCGATGAAGACTGGAGGTTTGAAAGGTGATCCCCAGCCCTGTGACTTCCAGCAATAGCCAAACACCATCCTTCACACTCTTCTAATGCGTTTGATCTCTCCTCTTTCCCCAGAGAGCTCCTGTGAAAATAAGCGGGCAGACCTGGTCTTCATTATTGACAGCTCCCGCAGTGTCAACACCCACGACTATGCCAAGGTCAAGGAGTTCATCATGGACATCTTACAGTTCTTGGACATCGGCCCTGACGTCACCAGAGTGGGCCTGCTCCAATATGGCAGCACTGTTAAGAATGAGTTCTCCCTCAAGACCTTCAAGAGGAAGTCTGAGGTGGAGCGCGCCATCAAGAGGATGAGGCACCTGTCCACAGGCACCATGACGGGGCTGGCCATCCAGTATGCCCTGAACATTGCTTTCTCTGAAGCGGAGGGGGCCCGGCCCCTGAGGGAGAATGTGCCGCGGGTCATAATGATCATGACGGATGGGAGACCACAGGACTCTGTGGCTGAGGTGGCTGCAAAGGCACGGGACACAGGCATCCTGATCTTCGCCATTGGTGTGGGCCAGGTGGACCTCAACACACTGAAGGCCATTGGGAGCGAGCCTCACGAGGACCACGTCTTCTTGGTCGCCAACTTCAGCCAGATGGAGTCGCTGACTTCAGTGTTCCAGAACAAGTTGTGCGGTAAGTCCTGCTCCCTACGGCTCTTCCAGGGGCATTACTAGGATTTATTTATTTGTCCTCCAGGGCTCATTCTGTGCTGCCTCACCCCAAGTACCATGCCTGCAAGGGCTGTTCAGCAAAGGCCAAGATAGACACAGCGTTTTTTGGGGCTCATACTCTAGCAAAGGAGACATATATTACACATAAAATGGCGCAAATAAGTGAGTAACTGCAGTTGTTACAGTGTGATGGAGGAAGAATTCAGGACAGGACCTGGCCTAGTCCTAGGTGCTCAGGGAGACTTCCCTGGGAAGGGGACATTTACTGCAGAATGAGTGAGAGTAGATAGGTGATGTTTTTCTCCAGCACATTGAACTCTCCCAGAATTCCCTGAGTTGGAATTCCTGAGTTGGAGTAGGAATGGGACTGGGAGGGCAAAAATAATGGTGTAATTTCTCCTTGAATGGTGGGGAATACAAATGTATTTGCCCCAAGGTGGTGCTAGCCCTGGATGTTTTCTCAACTGACAATGATGCCCAGTGTACAGGGAGGATCAAGATGTGGTCCTGGTGCTTTCCCACCTGTTAGGATGGCAAAAGGTGTCCCCGTGTTCTGGCTCACTTCTCTGTTACGGGAGGCCTCCCTAAGTCTTTGTGCTGCTTTTTCCCTCTTTAAGGGTCTTCTTCCCTGTCTTGCTTTCTAATCTTACTCTCCACAAGGCTTCTCTCTCCCTTCCTTGCTAGACTCCTCCCAGTAACCTTCAGCCCAATCTCCTGCATCTCCCACTTTTTCCAGTGGGTCAGCTTGCTCCCTCCCCAGCTTTCTGCTCCTGCAGTAGTCTTCTCTTCCCTCCTCCAGGAGGGAGGGGCCCAGTGTGCCAACCCAGGTTCCACTGGAAACTGGAAATGTGCCTTCTAGCCTGGTAAATAGTGTCTAATCCTGTCTTTCCCACCCCCATTGGTCCCTGTCCCCTCCAACTGCCATGTTTCTTTGATGGGACAACAAAAGGAAATATCTGTTTTGAAATGACTACTATTTCGAGTGGAGAATGAGCTTAAGGACCAGACTTATCTCCAGCTTTCCGGGAGCAGGATCCTGCCTCTGTGGGGCTCCGAGGGCCAGTTCTCAGAATGTGACACAGCCCAGATGCCACCCCCGACCCCTCTCAAAGCCTCAGAGAGTAAGAATGGTGTGCTCGTGATGTGTCTTAAAAAACAAAAACAAAAACAAAAAAAAAAACAACAAACAAAAAAACCCCTGATGAGAATTAACTTCAAAAATCAAATGATTTACTTACAAAAATCAGTGCCATGAAGGAAAATGAAGTTTTTCTCTGCAATGTCACTTGGAAGATGTTCAGAAGTGCCTCTTTCCCTGGTGCCACAGGAGGGCTGGCTTCTGTGTGGTGTGCTGGGCCCAAGTCACCTGAAAAACTTCACCCAGTAGGATGCATGGTGAACATTTTTAAAGTTTATGACTTTAGATGACTTCTGCAGAATGTATGTTCCTTTCTTCCTGGAAATACTAAAAAAGAAATCGGTTCCATACAGTTTTGAGTGGTGTATTTGTCTTGGGAAATGTTAATGGAGGAGTTCTTTCGTAGGTGCTCTGGACTTACCAGCAAACAGAAAGGCAATTGACGAGTGTGAGGATGTGGGCTTATTTGTAGCAGAACCTTCTCTGTGTTCTTTATAGCCAGGCAGCAACATTAAAAGGCAGTTTGATTCCTCCTCCTACCCCCCTAACATCACTTTGTTGTAATCTGGAAGCTCTAAGAAAACATCGGTGTTATGCCATTCATTCATTCATTCGTTTGTGGGGTCCAAGAACTGAATCCCTACTCCCACCCCAGGGGAGACCAGGTCCTATCTCCCCATGTTGCTGGGCTCAGATGAGCAGACTTGTCAACTGTCTTCAAAGGTTGAGGAGGCCCCCGGGGGCTCTATCAGCTGTGCAGTAAAGATCACAGTAAGTGACATCTATAAAGCACTTTCCCTTCTGTTTTTGTACTTGATCCTCACGAGAACCTGGGGAGGCAACACGATACTGGCCCTCCCTGTATACAGGTGAGTGAACTTGTTCAGTGAGCTCCCCAGGAACAAACAGCCAAAGGATGCTGGGTTCTGCTTCCAAAGCACTTGCTCATTTTGCTCCTCTGCACGCTGGGAGTTATAAATTCCTCTTTTTTTTTTTTAAATAAATCCCATGACTTTTGGATTCTTTTTTTAAAACATTTTATTTATTTATCTTTAGAGGGGAAGGGAAGGAGAGAGGGAGAGAGGGGGAGAAACATCAATGTATGGTTGCCTCTTGTGCATCCCTTGCTGGGAACTGGCCTGCAACCTGGGCATGTGCCCTGATTGGGAATCGAACCACGATCCTTTGGTTCACAGGCCTGTGCTCAATCCACCGAGCTACACCAGCCAGGGCATAAATTCCTCTTTTAAGGAAAAGCATTTTCTGATGGCAGCCTCCACTATCCAGCTGTTCTGGGTGCACCAGCCATGAGGTTGACATTCACCTAGAGTTTGAGGGAAGCCTTTGCAGTGGGGAGGAGCAGACTCCAGCCTCGGGGACCTCACCTGCCAGTGGTACGGTGCTGAGCACCTCTGTCAAATGGGGGTTTTACCTGCAGAAATAGGTGTAGGAAACTGCAAAGCCCTATTTGGTGTGTGCTGGGTTGCATATAATTGCAGTAGTATACCTGGAAGACCAACAGGCTGTCAGCTTTGAACTGTGCTCCGGTTTTCAGGCAGCAGTGATGAGCATCTTCCAAGTTGGCAGATGGCATCTCTGAGGTTTCGGAAGTCTCATTTGTTCCTTCCACATTTATTGAGCAACAGTCTGATAATAACAGCTCAGTTTGTCCTGGGCTAGGTACTTTCCATCCTTATGTTATTTAATACTTATACCAGCCTATGAAGCAGGTACTCTTATTATCCTCATTTTACAGAAATAGGAACTGAGGCTTAGAAAGGATAAGCAACTTCAAGTATCAGAGTTGGGGATGCAGATTGCAGTCTCGCTGCACCCAGAGCTCTCCATGCACCAGGCCCAGGGTTCAAGGCAGGTGGGAAGATGCTCTAATCACAGAGAAATCAGATATTGGCCATACTTCAGTGAACTTGGAATGTCACCCAGCTCGGGGGACCTCTGATCAAAAGATGCTTGGGTCTACCTACAGGCTCCAGGAGCTTTAAATAGCAGATGATGATAATAGTCACTAACATTTATTGATTTTAATATGTGTATGTGCTATCTTGAGCTACCAGCATATGTTAGCTCATTTATTCACACAGTAAACCTGTGACGTAGGGGCTCTTATAATTCCCATTGTATAGGAAAGGAAATTGAGGCCCAGAGAGGCTCAGTAACTTGTCCAAAGTCATGCCACACTAAGTGGTAGAGCTGAGTTGTGAATCCAGGCATTCTGGCTCCGAACCTGCATCATAACCGTACATGTTGCACAGTCTTGAGAGATGAACAGGAATTTACTGGCTATGCAGAGAGGGCAACTGTAGCAAGCCAGGAAGGGAATTGTGTTTTCAGTTGTTTTTTTCTATTTCATATATTTTTAAAAACCACAAAAACAAGCCGAGATTCTCTGTGAATTTTGTGACCCACAGTTTGAAAGGTGCTGGTGAAGGGCTACACAGGGAGGTGGAGGCCACGGCGCACCTAGGGATGGGGTTTCAGAGAGAAGAAGGGTTGAAGCCCCTGTGCTTCAGGCAGAGCTGAAAAGTGCTGCTGGATCTTAGTCTCCTAGTGTGAGCAAGGCAGGAACCTTCATCAAACACTTAGGAAGAGATCAGGCTCTGGAGCTGGACTGCCCTTGAAGGTGAGCTCTGACTCTGGCTCTCACTGGTAGTGTCCACGTGAACTTGGACACAGTGGTGGCTTTATACCCATGGGTAGTCAGTTCCCATACCAGCCACAGCAGGGGAGGATGGTGAGACTTCTGTGGTTGCCTTCTCAGGCCAGTCCTGAGACCACCAGAGAAACTTGGAGGCCAGGTGTCCTGTGAATGGAGGCCCAGTCTGCAAAATGCCTATGCAGCCTGTGGTCCACCACTTTTGCCACCTAGTGAGAGAAGACACAGAATTTAGGGGCTGAAAAATGCATGTCTGTCCTGAGCCTTTTGAAGACTCACTATAACCTGGGCAGGGCTGCTTTTAATTAACCTCTTGGTACCTGCTTTATCAACCTAGCCTGGTATTTGGAGCCTGGAGACTGGCCGTTCCTACTCTGATAGCCCTATCCCATTCCACCCAGGCCGGCACAATGTCAGACCCTAATAGTGCTCCTGAGACATGCCTTTCATGAACCAACCTGGGCAAAGTCTACACTTACTGCCCTCTTTGAGGTCCTGTTGTGTTAAGTGGGAGCGTAGAGTGACTTCAACAGATGCTGACTTCACGTACCCAATATTTGTCCCTTTCAAGATTCCCGGTCAGCCCCACCACTCCTCTGATTACTTCTGTAATTGTTCAGGCATTCATTCATAAACATTTATGAACATTCGTATTTCCTAGTTAGGAAAAAAAAATCCAGTCCTGCCAATGGCAGTCGACTGACTAACGATTCCTTCCCATGAACCCAAAGCCTTGACCCAGTTCCCACTCCGAGGGCCCTCTGAGAAATGAGAGCTCTTACAGGCCAGCAGAAGAGGAAGAACTGTTGTGTCCCTGTGAGTCCCATCACGAAGGCCTGACCCATAGGAGAGCAAGGCATGGGACCCAGATGCTCATGGACTCACTGAACACTCATCCACAAAATTTTACAGATGCAGAATTTTTATTCTACCTTAGTAAAAATGTTTGGGATTCTTTTAGTTGAAAGTAGTAGAAATTCAACTTGAACTAGCTTGAGAAAGGAGGGATTGCATTATATTACTCATGGAATTACCAAGAAGAGTAATTAAGGAGAGTCCTGCATTCTCTTTGTCTCTTCCCTCTGCTTCCCCATGCACTGAGTGCTCTGGCCCAACAGCAGAGGGCATGTTAGCCCCCTAGATAAACTTGCCCTTGGTTTAAACCCCCCTTTTCTCATTTCTAGTTCCTAAATGCCAAGAAAGGACTCTGGTTGTCAAACCTTGTCCCACCCAACGGTGGCCAGGGGTGGGGCTGCCTCATACCAACACAGCAGCTCCCGCCGTCACCATGGTTCTGGAGTGAGAAGGGCAGTTTCTAGAACAAGAGAGTGCTACACGGACAAAGCACTAAGCATGTGTGCTGAGAGTCTCTAGGTCCTGTTTATGCCTTTATTCTGCAGGTAAAGAAATAAGACACAAAGAGCTACCCAACCTACCTGAACTTCTCTCACTTGCTCAAGGTAGAGGGGAACTGGAACGCAAGTCTGGCTCCCAGTCCTGTGCTTTCTTCTCTACACCAACTTACAGTCCCCTGGTTCCAGTTTCTCTGATGGAACCCAGCTCAAACTAGCCTCAGCCATAAGCTGCTGCTCTAAAACCCTATGTGCAATGGTTCTTTTAATTTTCCCCCTTTGACAGGTGAAGAAAGTGGAGTTTAGAGAAATGAAGTAATCCATAGAAGGTCATGTATAGTAAGTGGTAAAGCTAACCTCTTCACCACTGTGCTATCTGCTGCCCAACAGATATTTTCTCTGCCTCACGTATCCTTCCTTCCTATTTTATCTGCCAGGGCCCCACTGAGAAGACGGGCATGGGCTCATCACTTGGGCCTTGCAACAGTTCTTAAGTGCTGTGTAGCTGGTTACCTAGATCTTAGACTTCTTTTATTATGGAGGAAATTGGTGATGTGCTTAGGCTTCCTCAGGAATACCCTTGTGCCCGTGGGTAACTTGGCTCCAGCAGTCCACTCAAAGAAAAAAAGCCTTCCAGGGTGCAAAGCAAATGTAAATTAAAATCAGAGTGATGATTTTTCCCTCACATACTGTCACAAACTTAATAATGCCAAGTGCTGAAGGTGGGAGGGGGTTGGAATTGTTACTCTCATGCATGGCTGGTGTGACACCGCTTGCAAGGCAATTAGGCCATATCTGTTAAACTGGAACCCAGTCCTGGAGAAACAGTGGCACATGAGTTCGAGGAGGTGCGTTTGAGAATATTCATCACAGTAATGTGAAAGCAAAAATTTGGGACCTGCTCAAATGTCAGCTAATTGGGAAGTGGCCAAATAAAATGAGTCATATGACCCATGAATAAAGCAATTGAAAGGAATAGATCAGAACTAATGTATTTAGTGAAATCTGAGATACACAGTTGATTCTCCTTATCCTCAGCAATTGTATTCTATAAAGTTATGGTGAACACTGAATTAGTGAATACTGAACCTTTGCTCGTTGGGACACTGGTCACACTTTTGTCAACTGATCAATACACAATCTTGTTTTATGTGTATTTCTATTTAAAGACACCTTATTTAATATCTTTTGTTGGTTCATTGACTTTGGACCCAGAGCTCACAGCACTGAGGTGCTTTATCTATGCGAATTAAATTTATTTATGCACACTTTCTCCCTAAGGCGCATCACAGCCTGTTGCACTTGGGAACACGAGATACACTTCACTAGCAGTTCACTTCTGCAAACTCCAGCATTGCACTTGTGACCATTTTAAACAGCAAAACACCAACAAAAAGCACAAAGATGTGAAAACCATGGCATGAAGTAGACCTTGAAAAGGACACTTTTATAGGCTGAGAGCCAAAACAAAAAGACAGAGCATCACCTAGTTCAGCCTCAGCTGACAACTCCAATGTTTCATTGCTCTGAGCATGCCCTGGAACGCCTGTGAAAGCACTGGGAATATTGGCTTTGGGGTCACAAATAACTTTTAGCTAGTAGGCAAATTCGCAAATTCCAAATCTGTAACTAATTAGTATTGACAGCATATGTCTTCACATTTTAAGATCTCTGAAATGGGGGTGCATCTTAGGTGCTGTGAAAGATGGTGTATATCAATATAGATAGAATTTGTGAATAATGCTCAGTGAAAAACCAACTTGAAGATCAATATATGTAGGATGAACCCATGTATATAAAACAAAACAAAAGACCATCATGCTTGTCCTTGGCTATGTAATAGTTAACTCATTTGAGCAGTCACCGCTCCCCCCCGCCCCCATACTGGGCCCTGTTCTAAGCACTTTAACCATCTGAATTATTTCAACCCTTACAAGGCCCTTGTGAGACAGGTGCCATTTTCATTTCCATTTTATACAAAGAGGTTAGTAAAGTTGCCCATGGTCACAAAGATGTATTAATTTCACACCAAAGTAAAAATGATTGATTGGATTTAATCTATGAACTTTCCTAATCTTATCTCTATCTTATTTTTATCTTAGCTAAAACACAGGCAATTATAAACTCACAAGAATCATTCTAAATTGTATTGTTATGAAATAAATGTTTTACTCCCCTAATTAATTTACTGCTTACCATGTTTTCTACTTAAAGTAAGGAGACATACAAGGTCTGTCCAGAAAAAATCAAGCCATTGTTAATAAACAAGAACAGTTTGCTTTATGCAACAGTGATGTTACCTGGCAGCCTACAAGAGTGGACTGGAATGCACATGTGTAAACAATGACAACTTCACTGTACTAGTCAGTGAGGATGGTAGACACCATTGAGTGAGCATGTGTTCTGTGTAGCAATTGCATTCAAAATGAGTGAATAGAGAAACGAATCTGCATCAAATTTTGTGTTAAGCTTGAACATTCAGAAACTATTTAGACGATTCAGAAGGCTGCAGCTATGGGCAACCTGTGATTGGCAGCTTCCCCATGACAATGCCACCGGTAGTGCATCATGTCTCATGCAGAATGTTTTGGTGAAACATCAAATCACCCAGGTGACTCAGACCCCCTACAGCCTAGATTCAATGCCCTGCGACTTCTGGATTTTCCAAAAACTAAAATCACCTTTGAAAGGGAAGAGACTTCAGGCTGTCAGTGAGATTCAGGAAAATACAACAGGATATCTTTTTCATTGGTTGCTGAGTTTTCCTAAGCCCTGAATTAATGGGATTGTCCTCAGCTTTTGAAATCCTCTTTTATTTGAGCTTCTATAAATACATTTCCACATATGGCCACCTTTCTTGTTTTTGAGGACACTTGCATAACTTGTACTTGTTTATGCTGATGTTGGTAAATTTGAAATATATTCAAGTTGCCTTTTTTAGAAAGTCATAAATTCAAATGTAAAAAAAAGGAATTTTTATGAGCTCCAAACAGACTTATGTAAGAACTGACATATCTGAAAGCTGAGGTACTTCAGAAACTAAATGTAGAAATATTTTCAAATGAGACATAAAACTTATGGAAACATGGAACATATGAATGCATTTTTTACTCCAAAATTTGGCATAACACTTTTACATGCTAAAAACATCACACTACTCTTGGGATTTATGATCCTGAGAAACTGTTGATTCTTAACCATATGCTCATTTAATAGCTTTTCCTCCCACTCCACTGCTGCCTATTGACCATCCACACGTTAGCCAAAGCTGCTCTGGTATCATCAAGCCTCCTGACCTTCCAACCCACCGGTTGAGTATTGTTAATTAAACCATGAAGCTTCTCTTTCTGTAGTTCATTGGGACCTGTTTTTAGTTGAATATTGGTGATTTCATAGGACAGAGCCCAATATCATTTCCCTTTAATCCTCCACGGCCCTTTATCTACATACGGCTGATAGCATTTATCTAGAACTGTCTCTCCCGACCAGAGGCTTTAAACTCCCTTGGGAGTGGGGACTGCTGCAGCTTCTTTCTCTTTGGGCCCTGCTCTCTCCATCACAGAGTAGAGTTCTTTCTTTTTAAAAAATATATTTTATTGATTATGCTATTACAGTTGTCCCATTCCCCCCCTTCATTCCCCTCCACCCTGCACACCGCCTCCCACCCACATTCCCCCCTTTAGTTCATGTCCATGTGTCATAAGTTCTTTAGCTTCCACATTTCCCACACTATTCTTGCCCTCCCCCTGTCTATTTTCTACCTACCGTCTATGCTACTTATTCTCTGTACCTTGTCCCCCTCTCTCCTCCTCCCACTCCCCTGTTGTAAACCCTCCCTGTGATCTCCATTTCTGTGTTTCTGCTCCTGTTGTAGTGGTTTGCTTAGTTGGCTTTTGTTTTAGGTGTGGTTGTTAATACCTGTGAGTTTGCTGTCTTTTTGCTGTCATATTTTTTATCTTCTTTTTCTTAGATAAGTCCTTTTAACATTTCATATAATAAGGGCTTGGTGATGATGAGCTCCTTTAACTTGACCTTATCTGAGAAGCACTTTATCTTCCCTTCCATTCTAAATGACAGCTTTGCTGGATAGAGCAATCTCGGATGTAGGTCCTTGACTTTCATGACTTGGAATACTTCTTTCCAGCCCCTACTTGCCTGTAAGTTGTCTTTTGAGAAATCAGCTGACAGTCTGATGGGAACTCCTTTATAGGTGACTCTGCCTTTATCCCTTGCTGCTTCTAGAATTCTCTCCTTCATTTTAATCTTGGCTAATGTAGTGATGACGATGGTGTGTTCCTCCTCGGGTCCAACTTCTTTGGGACTCTCTGAGCTTCCTGGACTTCCTGGAAGTCTATTTCCTTTGCCAGATTGGGGAAGTTCTCCTTTATTATTTGTTCAAATAAGTTTTCCACTTGTTGCTCTTCCTCTTCCCCTTCCGGTACCCCTATAGTTCGGATGTTGGGACATTTAAAGATGTCCTGGAGGTTCCTAAGCCTCTCCTCATTTTTTTGAATTCTTGTTTCTTCCTTCTTTTCTGTTTGTTTCTTTCCTCCTTCTGGTCCACTCCACTGATTTGAGTCCCAGTTTTCCTCCCATCTCTATTGGTTCCCTGTGCATTTTTCTTCATTTCACTTATTGTAGCCTTCATTTTTTCACCTAATTTGTGAGCCAAATCAACCAATTCTGTGAGCATCCTGATCACCAGGGCTTTGAATTGTGCATCTGATAGGTTGGCAATCTCTTTGTCACTTAGATGAATTGGCTCTGGAGCTTTGATTTGTTCTCCGGTTTGAGCCATTTTTGTTTCTGGTTTTTGTTGTTGTTGTTGTTGTTGTTGTTTTTGGTCTAGTTGCAGCTGTTACTTAGTGAGGGGTGGAGCCTTAGGTGTTCCCCAGGGCGGGGCAACCCAGTTGCTGGGTAGTGACGCTGTATGTGGGGGCAGTGTCTGAGAGGGAACAATGGCGTTTGCTCTGCTCTCTCTCAGATTCCAGTCCCTTCTGCTGCTTCCCCTTCACCTGGATTATTTGCATGTGAATGTGGGACCACCTGGTCAGCCAGCCACCTTTTGGGGTCTCACTGGATCTGCACCATTGCCACCCCGTACCCAGGGTCTACCCGTTGCTGCTGCCTGCGTGCCTGGTCCGCACCTCCACTTTTTCCTGCCGCGACTCCACCCCTCTTACCAGTCTGGATGAATGGTTGTTGGACTTCCGTACAGTTCAATTTTCTATGAGTTCTGGTTGTTTTCTTGTTTCTAAATCTTTGTTTCCTTAATTTTGGTTGTGAGAGGAGGCACAGTGTGTCCACCTATGCCTCCATCTTGGCTGGAAGTCACAGAGTACAGTTCTGAATAAATGTTTGCTGTGTACATGAAGTTAAAGAAGGCATTATTGTTGCCTAAGCTTGCCATATCTTTCCTTTCAGTGGTCCACATGTGCAGCCTCCAGGAGCATAACTGTGCCCACTTCTGCATGAACACCCCTGGCTCATACGTCTGCAGGTGCAAACAAGGATACATCCTCAACTCAGATCAGATGACTTGCAGAAGTAAGATTGCCTTGCTGATGTCCTGGTACTGTGCTCCTCTTCTCTCCCTCTTCCTCTTCTTTTATTTGGGCCCATTTATCCGTGGCCCATCACTCAACCAAGTCGTCACCTCTGTAAAGATACAAATGAGGTTTTGTAATTCATCTATTTTGTATTGGTCTCCACTGCCTACTCTGCCACCACAGCCCCTAGGCCACAGCCGAGCACGTGGTAGGCCATCAGGAAGAGTGCGGAAGATGGTTGGAGGCGCCTTCTCAGAAATAGCCTTCTTGAATACGTGAGCTGGTGCCTTTCACTTCTAAGCTGTTCTTCAGGGAGAACTGCTGAAGAGCCTTTTCATCCCAGGTCTCTTAACTGTTCCCTGAAGAATTGTTTCCATATTTTAGTCTGTTCTCTGAAGCATGGACTTAGGACGAGTTAGTAACATTGGCTGGGAATGATTGTTTAGTTCTGTTTTAGAGGTGCACAGGGATCTATTTTCTTTGGTGAAAGATATTTTATGGGTCTCCTACAGAGAAAAGGGCCAACAGATATGTGTTAATAGAACTCACATTATCTAGTCTGGCCAGACCCCCAAACTAGATAATACTGACGTTTGAGCCAGCATGAGGAAATCCACCTCTCGGAGGAGAGAATTACTCAAACACTGAGTGCTGTGTCCATACTTTTTTTTCCAAGTTGTAAATAAAGTCACTGTATTAGTACATAGACAACCAGGCAAGAAAGGCAGGAGGAAGATGGGCCCACGTGGAGGCAAATAAAACTCGGCTAATTGGATGTGTAGTTCATACAATGCGTAACTGTTTTTATAGCACATGGTAAGCAATTAAGCATTAATGGAAAACTATTTGCACAAATGGCAGTAATTAGTATCACATTTATAGAGCCAAAACGCATTTTCCTTTTGTCTTCTCACTTTTCAGTTTCAGGGTTGAGGGTGGTTGGCTAGAGGCCTCCCTGCCCACCTGCTGGAACATCTGCCTGCCTCCTCCTGTTCTGCAGCTGTGGAAGCCCAAAGGCCTCGACCTCTGTGAACCCCAGGGGCTCTGTGTTCCTCAGCTCCTCTCATACCCTAGGATCCCAGGTCGTTGAATTGAGCCTGACTCACCCTGATCTGCTTGAACCTCTGACCCTTCTTCAGTTTCCACAACAAAAATCACTCACACCAAATACTCAGGGGTTTAATAGGATTTACTGGATAACTGGGGGAGCCCAGGGAAGGCCACCTCACACACTGATCAGCAAACCACCTAAACATCCTATTAGAAGTGCCTCAATTCTCTTCAGGCTCCACCCAGTCCCACCCTGCCTTCTGGCCCCAGCCTCTTCGGGAACTTTTCCTCTCCAATGAACTTCTGAACAGAGTACTGCAGTCTCCCACCACCTTGCTAACTCCCTTGTTTGGAGCACAAGAAATTCCTGTCCTTGCCTCATGCCCCAGTGTTGTGCTGGGATCTGCCCATGCCCATATTGTGTGGGCTGGCTGCCTTAAGCCAGAGGAATTTGAGTTCAGCAAAAAAAAAAAAAAAAAAAAAAGTAAAAAGTTCTCCCCTGATGTCATGAGCAAGGCCTTTCCCCCACACCAGGGTTTTCCAGCCTCAAGCCGAGGGGTCCCCGGGCTCTCCCAAAGTGCTGATCTGGCCTTGGCTCCCTCCAGTCGAGAACTGTGGGGGCAAAGAGCATGAAGCAGAAGCTGCCAGGGCTTCAGACAGACTATGGAGGGACAAGGAGGCCCGGGGCGAGGAGGGATGTGAATCCAGGGTGGTGGTTCAAGCCACAGTAACTAGAACCAACACGGAAACCAACCCCTGGGCCTCACCTGAGGGATTCAGAGTCAGCAGATCTGGAGTGGGCCCAGGACTCTGCACTGTCAGTGAACTTCTGACATAGATTGCTGCCTCGCTCTGAGATTCACTGGCAGCAAGTGCATGGGGACCAGAAGGAGGGAAGTTGGGGAGGGCTTCTAGTTAAGGGAGACAGGATGGAGCTGGGGCCAGGGCTGTGCCATCCCATCTGATCCACCCCTCCAGTCACTCTGAAGTGGTTCAACTACCTTTATCATCAGCACCAGACTTAGCTTAATATGTCTAATCATAAAGAACAGTTCTCTCTCTCTCTCTCTCTCTCTCTCTGTCTCTCTGTCTCTCTCTCTCTCTCTCTCTCAAAGAGGTAGTAACTCTATTGTTGCCTGCCAGTGATCTTGCAGAAAGAGCTGGGTTTGAATCCTGACATTGTCACTCACGGGATGTGGCTGCCTCACCCTGAGCTGTTATTTAAATTCCTTGACTCAATGTCCTCATCCATAAAATGGGAAGGGTGGTGACAAATTAAGACCTATCTCATTGACAAGTGAAAAGTTATGCCAAGGGGAGGCTGGGCCAGACTCTGATCTCTGTTTCAGAGCTGCTTGCAGGGACTGTCCCTGCAGCACCAAGAAAGACTCAGTGGGTCTGGAGAAGAATGAAACACACCAGGAAGATGTACCGGGCAGCATGCAGATTACTGGAAGTAAAATAGTGCATAAACCAGCCATTCTCCTATACTCTCAGAGCTCACATTCTTGCCTGAGAGTAAATCAGATAAATGATTGAGCTCATTGCTGCCAAACATGACCACAGCCCTTGCCCAGCTCAGCACGCTGCCTGCTAAGTCAGGGCTAACTCAAGCCTCTGGTTAAGTGTTTGCCATTTGCTAAGAGCTCTCCCAAGTGCTTTATACCTGTTATCTCATTTAATTCTCACACCAGCTCTTAAAGCAGGTTTTGTCATTCTCATTTTACAGATAAGGAAAATAAGGTACAATAAAAAGGTTAGACAGTTTACTCAAGGTCATATGGCTAGTGAGGTATTCAGACCAGAATAGGAATCCTGGGACTTCACAGTCCTAGCTCCTAACCACGGTTTGATCCTTGAGAGCCCCCAGAAGGTAGCAGAGTAACCCTGTACCCAGAGAAACTCCTCAAAGCCCAGAAGAAAGGCAGGTTCAAAGGCTCACTGACCCAAGGGGAGATTCAGAATGAATTCAGCAGGGCTAAAATCCAAATGGTTATCATCCCCCAAGTCCAATACCAGCTACTATGGTATGTCATTGGGCATATTGATTGTGAGAGTGCCTCCTAGGTGACTGCATTCAAACACACACACACACACACACACGCGCGCGCGCGCACGCATCATTTTGTATTTATGCTATGCCTGTGTGTAGAGAAGAGGCAGACACAGCTAATTCACAGGTTCCTCAAGTGGAAGTGGACCTTGGCTGTCAGACTTTTAGCTCCCTCTCCCACGTAACTCAGGGACTGTGTTCCTTCCTGATGCCCCAGATGGACAGTGGTGCCTGTCCATCACCATCTCCCATCGGGGATACAAGGTCATGTAACGTACCTGCACCCCTTCCACCATCAGAGGTTGAGCTGCAACCCTGCTCTGCATAATTCCCACTATTGATTAGATTTCTGCCACCTGAAGCCATATCCTAAAAAGTGTATTTCCTTTTCCAAATTAGAAGAGAAAGCCTTTTCATTATTGAAGAGTGTTATCTACCCCCACCCCACTAATTTTCTCCTCTTCAGGGGAGGTGTAAACATGTCTCTAGATGACCTGGTGCTGGGTCTCTTCACTGTCCAGGTAACACCCCTCTGGACACCAGTCAGTCAGTGGCTCAAAATATGCCCTTTCTTTCAAAGACTAGGTCAAGCACATGAAATAATCTTCCCTTCAAAGTTCTGTCCATGAGAGCAATTTGGGATATGCTGGAGGTCAACACTGTGGATTTTCCTGTCCTCCAAAAAGTCTTCCTCACCCAGTACCATTATAGGGAGTATCTGCAAAAGCATTAGCCTAGTGCCTAGCCCAGAGGGCTCAGGGTAAGTTTATGTCCTTCCCTTTCCCCATAAAAAATGGGGCAGGAGGAGTGAATCCTTGTGAAGTGTGCGTCCCTTCACAACTCTGTTTCTCCCATCCTTCCCTTCCCCCTGAATTCCCATGAACACGAAAGAACTTTATCTTGTTTCCTTTTCTTTCTTTATTGTTTTAAATAAGGAATTTTCCTTTCCTTTTCCTCCTTTCTGGACTATTTAATCTATCCAGAAGAATAATAACAATGCAACGTTTAGATAACTTCACTTGGCAAAAATTGTAAACTTTCTCATCCAGCTTTCTCATATTTTTTCTCTCTCAAGAACCATACCAAATACATTTGATTGCTTTCATTCTTCAGATATGTTCCTGACATTATTTTACCAAGCTACATAAGTGATTTAATAGCTTTTATATTTGAATTTAATCAAGGGGCATGATCCAGAAAGCAGTCACATTATTAAACAGATAAAACTATAACTAACATTCCTCATGAATTTAGATATAGAAATTCTTAAAAATTTAGCGAATAGCGCCCTAGCCGGATGGCCCAGTTGGTTGGAGCATTGTCCCATACACCAAAAGATTGTGGCTTCGATTCCCAGTCAGGGCACATATCAAAGATGTGAGTTCAATCCCAGCTTAGGGTGCATAGAGGAGGCAACCAATCAGTGTTTCTCTCTCACATCGATATCCCTCTGTCTCTGTCTCTGTCTCTCACTCTCTCCCTTCCTCTCTTCTAAAATCAATGAACATTTCCTCAGGTGAGGGGAAAAAATTTAGCAAATCGAATCTATATATAATCAAGTCCAAAAAAATCAATTGATATAATTCACCATATTAGCAGATTGAAAAATGAAAAAACATGTGGTCATTCTAATATGTGCAGAAAAAGCTTTGGATAATACCCAACATTCATTCATTAAACAAACTTAGCAAACCAGGATAAAGGGGAAATTGCTCAGCATGATGAAAGACATCTATGAAAAAACCTTCAGTTAACGTTATACTCAAGGGTGAATGACTAAAGGTTTTCCTTCTAAGATAAGGAGTAAGACAGTGTGTCTACTCTCCTCACTTCTAATCAACCTTATACTGGAGGTTCTAACTGATATAATGAAATAAAAAGATCCCATTTATATAAGATTTTAGAAAAGGGCTGCTAATCTGTGTGACAGAGCAGATTGGTGATTGCCTGGGACCTAGGGGGCAGGGAGAGGCAAGAGGAGGGATTACCCAGGGGGCAGGAGGAAATTTGGAGGGTTTGGGGTGATGGGTGTGTTCATTATCTTGATTATGGTGATACGTTGATATGTCATATTTATTAAATTGTATACTTTAAATACATGCAATTCATTATTACTTATAACTCAAAGCAAATATGTATGTTATAATATATGAGTATATTCAGAACAAATATACTGTTTTGGAAATGTAAGCAGGTGCTGAGACAGACTACAAAGGATCAGAGAGAGAGTGATAGAACAGGGAAGGCGTTGTGGAGGAGGTTTCACTAGCAACTCAGAGGAGAGAAGAAAAATCCAGGGCTTGTCATCTTTGGGGGGTACTAGCTAGAGCACAGCACCTGCCTGGGATGTTTGTGCGGGGCATTAGTGGGGGACAAGGGAACGAATGTAAGCCCAAACAAATTTGGGGGTGATCTGGTTATAAACCAGGTTCCAATGGCGGTCTTTCATGAGTAGGGGGATGAACACAGGGTGTGAAGTGTAAAATCATGTTTTAGTAAATTGAGCCTGGCAGTTTTATATATATAAATGGACTAGAATTAGAGAGTCTGAACAGAAATACCATCTATCCATCCACCCTTTCATTTATTCATTCAGTATTTACTGATTCCCCCTCTATGGGCCAGGCACTCTTATGGGGTGGAGGGAGAAAAATCAGTGTTTCTCTTACATGTTTGAGACCTGAGAAATACTTAGATCTTGGCTTCCCTTGTGTTCCACACATGGGGAGCGAATTAGGAAAGATGCTATCAGTTTGTGGTTCTCATCATCAGTTCAGTCAGTTCAGTGCATGTTTCTTTTTTTTAAGCTTTTATTTACTTATTTTTAGAGATAGGGGAAGGGAGGGAGGATGAGAGGGAGAGAAACATCAATGTGTGGTTGCCTCTCACGCGCCCCTACTGGGGACCTGGCCTGCAACCCAGGCATGTACCCTGACTGGGACATGAACCTGTGACCTTCTGGTTCCCAGGCTGGTGCTTAATCCACTGAGCCACACCAGCCAGGGCCAGTGCATGTTTCTTATACCACAGAATTAATTAGGAGACTACAGCAATAATCTCTGCTCCAGGGAGTAGTTTATGGTAGAAGATGGGTGATAACTTTAGAGAGGAAATCTAGTTTTGAAGGGAAACTAGTGACTTTGAGAAAGAGCCCACACAAGTGGTGGGTGCAGCTGGGGGTGGAGGATTAGAGTTCAGGAAATGCAAGACTGGACATGCTTGGTGGTGGTAATTGACCTGCAAACAGATGGAATCCTGGAGGGAGAGAGGGGTGTGGATGGGAAGGTCAGGGTGTGAGCTGTGAGGCGGCCCACAGTGAGTGGAGCAAGAGCAGGCTGTGACCACAGCCCCAGAGTGAAAGGCTAAGACTTCCTAGAGCAGAAGCAGAGCCCTGCTGAGTAGAGGAGATTCAGTCGTAGGCTCCCCGCTAGCCCTCGCTGCTGGGCCCGGGAACTTGGACACCGTTATGTGCAGTGTGCTCACCCTCAGGCTGTGCCAGGGTGCAGGGTTTAAAAGGGGGAGGAGAGTAGTCTGGATGAGCGGGGCCCTGCGGGAAAACTGAGCTGCCTAAACATGTGTGGAGAAATCCCAGTTGTGAAAGAGATAATACCCAGCAGGGAGAACTGAGTTTTGACCTTGTAGAGCTTCTCTGCTTTCTTATTTTCACAAGCACCTAGACAAGTGGTTCTCAAAGTGGGGGTCCTAGAAAGCAGCTTCAGCTCTGTGGGATAACCCATTAAAAATACAAATTCTCAGGTCCTACCCTAAACTTGAGGTAGGGCTTAGGAATGTGCGTTTTAACAAGCCTCCTAGGGGATTCTGATGTAAGCTCAAGTTTGGAAACCACTGACCTAAATGTTTTAAACTGGATCTCTCCCTGGGAGAGCCCACTTAATACAGAGTTTATATTAAGGATGCGATGACAGGACAGCCCTTTGGAAATTGCAAAGCACTCTTCAAGAGGAGGGCATTATTCATTCACATTTATTATTTTGATCAACCTAATTTGGTCAGCTTTGCTTTTGTTTTAAAGCTTTATTTTGGGGCCCCCTTTCTTTTCCATTCTTAAAAGAAAACTAAAATCTTGTTAGTGAGCAGAGAATTGACTTAAAAAGGAATTCAACTGCTGGGAGAAAGAAGGATGCAAGCACCACTGGACTTTGCCTAAAGGACAGATTGTTTTTTTCTCCAACCCTGGATTTGTTTTGTTTCTCCCCGAGTATAAGCACAAGGCTGACTCACATTTTCTCTTGAAAATCTTTACACCTAACAGCAGCTGTCAAAATAAGGTTAGTGCTTTCAGACATGATAAGAGACGGAAACTGGGCCCCAAAATGCACATTTAGGTTTTGCCTGCGTTTGTGGAGCTGTAACTCTGACAGAGCTTTCAAGTTTGAGCAGACAGGAACCCCATTGTTTCCTACTCAAGTGGAATGACAGCCTTAATAATATACTTCTCTTCTTTCTTGCTGTGATAGATAATTTTTGGTTTTTATCCACCTCAGGCTAAATAACAGCAGGAGCTATTTAAAAAGTGGGGTGCATCTTTAAAGGTGTTCATTTTGCCTTAACTCAACTGTCACTGGTGTCAACAGCATGCAATGTGACTTGTGTGAAGTTCCGAAAAGTCAGTAAAAGCCCTTGGATTTGGGCCAGGATGATGTCAGCCACAGCAACCACAGTCTGTGTCCTGTGCTCTTTGTCCAGTGTAACCAGATGAAAGTTTTCCAAGCTCTCCGGGCCAAGGCACCATGCCAGGGTTTTGAGATCACAAACGAAGGAAGGCACTTAAATCTACAGTGCATGGGAAGCCTGGGGGTGGGGGTGGGGGAGCTGAGATGGATTTGAGCACTGACTTTGGGGCTCTTAGTCATCAAATCCTCACTGATTTATTTCACCCAGGGACTGAGAAGACACAGTTAACATCCCTCCTAAAATTCCCTGGGAACTAAGAGAAACAAGCAAATTTTGCTGATGCTCAGCTGCATGCTAAGGATTGCCTTTTTGCAAGGCATTGCTTGAGTTTGGTGAGATCTTTCATTACAAAATTCAAAATTGCCTATTTTGTGTATCAGATCAATTCAGAATAGAACTCACAAACCAAAACTTAGTCAAAGATAGGTGACATTGTTTAAAGTCTGAATCTAAGGTTCATGTGTAGGTTACATGGGCACCCAACAAAGTGATGCTCATTAGAATTGGGATATAAGACCTTGCTTTACCCTGGTCTGAGAAATAAGGAAGCTAATGTCTGCTGAGTTCCTACCATCTGCCAGATGCTTTATTATCTCGTTTAGCCCTGCAGTAAGATGTGCTCGCCAGTTAATTATTTAACCTCTATGAAAATTCAGTCTTACAGAAATCACCCAGCTGCAACCAGGTTTGGGTCTGGAGGCAATATTCCTTTACTGGATCGGATCACCTCATCCCACTCTGTCTAAAGAAACACAACTGCCCTTTACCTCCTCCTGCAAGGTTCAAGTCCCTTGATCCTTGCTTTTTCATATTACTGTCTTCAGGTCCATGTATAAAATAATCTTCTCAGTGAGATCATCTTCTGGCCATACTATTTCCTGCTTAATTTTGTTCCACAGCACTTATAACATCTAATGTAACAAATGGTTTTACCTGTTTATTTTATGTCTGGCCCCTGTCAGTGGTGTGCTGGTATGTGCTTAACAACTAGATCTCCGGTGGGGAAAAGCTCCAATTTGTAATGTTCACCAATTGTGGTGTAAATACTGCCACTGTAGCTGATTTCAAGAAACGCACTTGGCCTTGCTGAATGTGGAGTTTGGAAGTGGTGTGTGCAGCCTGTCCAGCGAGTCAGTAGGAGCTGGCTCCCTCACACCACTGGCTCCATGGGGACAGGGATCGATCAATTGATTTTTTAATCTATTGTATTCACTGTTGTTTTTCCAGCACTTTGAACAATTTGACAAATTAATTCAGTCAGGCATTCAAATATGTTTTTAAAAATTGACTGTATGCCAGACACCCTGTTAGATATTTGAGCTGGAAGGCTGAACACAGCAAGCACTGCCCTTGTATGACATGGGAAAGAGACATTAAATAATCAATTGCAAATTAAGTGCTAAATTATGGTTGTGGTAATGGAAGTTATGGGGGGACATGGATCTCTAATAGGCTGGTGGCTGTCATGTCAAATTAACAGATGTCCACCAAACACCCACTGTACAGAACACAGCACCCTGAGGAAAAATGATACTAACCCTGTTCATCTCAGAGCTTACAGCCTAGATAAGATCGGTCAGGGAGGATCACTGGTCAATGCCGTGTTTATGTAATGTGGTCGTGGGTTCATCTGTTCATTCACAAGTACTTGTTGAACACCTGCACTGGGCCAGTCTGTGCTTGGTACCAGGGCTGCCGCAGACAGCCAGGCAGCGGCTCCTCAGCCACCATGATAATTCTTCTGGTGTCTGCAGCTCAGGCTGGTTCCTGATGTCACAGTGCTCTGAGCCTCTTCTGGTATGGGAATCCCTCTTGCTGGGGATGAGGAGAGGAAGGACTTTTGTTCCCATCTCAGTCATTTTCCCGGGACACAATTTCTAATGGAGGAAAGTATTTTTTAGGACTCTAGGAACACCCTACACTGGGAGGCAGGGGGTGGGGCCCTTGCCACTGTTCATTCATCAGATGAGCAGTTATGGAGCCCCTACTACATGCATGAGGACAAAGTGCTAGGCCCTGGGGAATCCAAACTGAGGCACACCAAGGTCACCTGCCAGTGGAGCTGACAGCTTCTGATCAGGTCCTTCCAACAGCATAGGGAAAATGCAGAAGAGCAAGGGTGGAGCCATGTGTATGGTGCTAGGGAGTCAGCCCACCTGGAAAATGCTTCCTGGAGGAGGTGACCTTTGACTGAAGCTGTGAGCCATGAGTGGGGACCACCTGGTAAAGATTTGGAAGGGTAATGGGAACTCTGAGTCCAGTGCTTCTGCCACCTCACCCCCCCCACCCCGTGCTTTTATCACCCTGCAGTGAAATCCCCCCAGGCTGTAAGGAAAAGAAGTGCTGTTTTTCAAAGCATAAAGAATCATCCCCAAACATCTGTATTTGTTTTAAATGGAAGTGACCACTGCCAAAAAACAACAGTTGTTTTGTCAGAGCCTAGTCTGTATTTATTCCCGTGTCTTTGTTTAATTAAATTTATCCTTCAACAGTTTTCCTTGGAACGGTACAGATCATTAGTGTTCATAAATCCCCAGTGTTCTAGAAACAGTATGAAAAGACAACAGCCATGAAGCCAGCAGGCAGGCTTGCTGTTTGTGGGACTGTTCTTCTGGAATTCAAGCCCTAATCCTGTCCCTACCACACTTAGCACCCCTACCTAGTGTCCCAGGGGACCCAGGACAGCAATAATTCTGAGATTTGTTCAAAGGAGGAAACTGAGCTTGGCAGTCTTTGTTAATAAGGGAGGATTGACTTCTGGGTCTGGGCACCTTCCCTTTGGAGGATTGTGAGGGCGTTTTGTCCAGTAGGTTCAAGGACTTTCAACCTGGCTACCCACTGGTGTTATCTGGGAGCTGCCTGCATCCCTCCCTGCTCCCGCCTCATCAGTCTGATTTAGGGAGGGGCTGGAGGCTGGCATCAGAATTTTCAAAAGGTCCCCAGATGGTTCTAATGGGCAGTGGAGTCTGGGTACTGCTGCTTCTGGAGAGGAACCTTGCAGTTATTCCCAGACTGGTGTCCAGCCCTGTCCTGAAAGGGACAAGCATTTCATTGCCTCTCTCAACCTACCCAGCATGGGGAAGTCTTTTGGAAAAAAGATCATCACTTCAAGGTCCTGGTTCATTGTTTTTGAAATGCTAATTTTGAAGGAGTTCTTTTGTAACGCATTGACTTTTTTCATTGTTATGCAAGTTCTTGTTACAAACTCTTTTTAGAAAATTTGAAAACAGATAGTTATACTTAAGAGACTAAAAGTCACATGTACTCCCACCAATCCTCCCTAACCACTGTTAGGCAGGTTCCTGCTGGACACGGGGGTGGGGCTGGGTACAAAGGAACAGCTGGAGCAGAGAAAGGGGAGGGAGGACCCAGGTGGAGAAGCTCCTGTCCCCAATCTCCAAAGATAGATTTAGGGCTTGAGGGGATAGGTTGTTCCAGTGTGCTGGGGTACCATTTTCCAGCCATCAAGCCTTTGTGCAGGGAAGCTCCCCTCTCCCTTAGGGAGCTTAAAGTCTAGCAAGGGAGGCACAGTGAAGACATCCCTGCGTGCAGGCCGCTGTGATTAGCATTGTGATACACAACAGGAGGGAAAAGCACAGTAGTGCACTGACAGCTGGTAGGAGAAGCCAAAAGCTCTGAGGAACCATTGAAGGTCCTCATTTCAAGAAGTGAATTTTCCCATCAATGTGCAAGCAAACCAAAGCTCTTCAAGCCTGAAATTTGGAAAACTGCAGCTGTTCCCCAACAAAGCAACGGTCTCCATCTAACAATGCTGGAAGTCCTTTTGTTGCTGGTGGAAATCAGGCTGTCCCACGGGATTGCGAGAAAAGCATTTCATGGACACAAGCACGGGAGATTGTGGTGTGGCAAGATTTGTTTGGGTGGGAGTAGAAGCCTCCCCCTGTGTTTCCAGTGTCCCATCTCTGTCCATTCTTCCACTGAAAAAGTCCAACCGTGTCCTCAGCAAAGACAACACAGAGGCCAGCTTCCAGAGTTTCTATTTCATATTAAAGCTTAGCATTTCAGAGCCTGTGTGGTCTTCGGCCAGCCCGGATTGGCTGCTAGACCTGCATGGTTGCGTGTTCTCCAGTGACGGAGAGCACAAGTAAACAAAGAGGCAAGTGCATTACTGGGTGGATGAGATATTTTCTCTTTCTCTCTCTCTCTCTCTCTCTCTCTCTCTCTCTCTCTCTCTCTCTCTCTCTCTCTCTCTCTCTCTCTGCTTTGTTCCCCTGGGATTATGACCAGGAGACTTTTCAAAAATAACCAATCAACTGCCCAATCTTTTGTGGGGTTCTGATGGGTCCACCCCCTATCCAATGACCCCTTTCCCAGATTAGATTGACAGGCTCCTATTGTAAACACCTCCCCCGTGCCATCTTGACTTCTGTTGTGTATATACGCTTACCTCCCCCTGCGCCCCCCCACCTGCCCCCCAATCTGGTGTTAATCCCTTTTTCGGGGTAGGTAGGGGGGAAATGCTGAGATCCCATGGAGTGTGTGAATCTGCAGCTTCCCGATGGAACAAATGGGTTAATGCTCCCTGGTTGATTATACTTAACAATATCCAGTTCCTTTTGCTTCCTTTCTTATTGATAATTAACTGACTATTTATGCTAACCCTTTCCATTTCCCAGAGCTGAGAGCATCTGTGACATTTGAGATTAATCTTCTAAAGCATCACTCAGGTGAAATCAGCCATCTCCCTTTTTCAGGAATTGACCTTGAGTTGTCCACACTGCCTGCTGAATGGAGTTCAGAGCCCTCAGCCTATAGTCAGGCCCTCTGCCATCAGGTGTCAGTCATCCTTCTGATCGCCCCTCCTGCTACTGCCCTTGGACTTCCCGGAGTGAAATTCAACTACCACACCTGTTCTGCTTTCCTCCATTTCTGTGCAGTTACTTGCACTGGTCCCTCAGCCTGGCACCACTTCCCTTTCTCCATTCTCTCACGCTTACCTGCCAGCCGGTTCAGATCCACTCTTGCCTGGTGGTAACTCATCCCCTTTCTGAACTCCTATTGCATTGCCAGCATCTCGCTTATGGATTTCTAGTGTATTTTGTCTTGTATTTTAGTTATTTCAGGTGCATCTGATGGCCACTCTGGCTTTTCCGGTTCTCAGATGGGGTTGGTTTGTTCTACCTCAGGACCTTTGCATTTGCAGTTCTTTCAGCTAGGAACACTGTTCCTAGAGCTTCACATTACTAACCCTTAGAACACAAGCTGCATGACTGCAGGAGCCCCTTTGTCTATTTGGCTCATCACTGCATCCCCAAGCCTGGGACAAAGCAAGTGCTTCATTTATTGAATAAATGAAGAATTTCCTATAATTCCAATTTTTCTTAGGTCTCTGGCCTAGACTTGTACCTAACTATAGATTTTGTTATTCTCTAATTATTCACTATAATTTTTGCATGAGCTGAAGGCTGTTTTTTTTCGGGGGGGGGCGCGATGGAGAGAGGTTATTGGTGTTTTCCTTATATCTACATTCACTGGATTTCTCAATTAGAAATCTAAGATACAAATATTCTGGTAAGAGATAAAGGAATTTGCATCTATAATTTTTAAGTACATTATTGATTTGGGAATGAAACTACTTTTAGGATTTTAAAACCATAATCCTGCCCTGGATGGTGTGGCTTAGTGGATTGAGCTCCAGCCTGTGACCCAAAAGGTCACCAGTTCTATGTCAGGGCACATGCCTGGGTCCTGGTCCCCAGTTGGGGGTGTGCAAGAGGCAGCCCATCAATGTTTTTCTCATACATCAGTGTTTCTCGCCCTCTCTTTCTCCCTCCCTTCCCCTCTCTCTAAAAAAATAAATAAATAAAATCTTTTTATTAAAAAATAAACCAGAATCCTTATTTGTAGAGTCCTAGACTTAAGCATTTTTTAAAGTATATTTTATTGATTATGCTATTACAGTTGTCCCATTTTTTCCTCCCCTTTATTCCTCTGTACCCTGCACCACCCCCCAACAGCATTACCCACCCCCCGCCCTTAGTTCATGTCCATGGGTTGTTCATAGAAGTTTTTGGCTTCTCCATTTCCTATACTATTCTTAACCTCCTCCTGTCTATTTTGTACCTAACATTTATGCTTCTCATTCCCTGTACCTTTTCCCCCATTCTCCCCGCTCTTCCTCCCTGCTGTTAACCCTCCATATGATTTCCATTTCTGTAATTCTGTTCCTGTTCTAGTTGTTTGCTTAGTTTGTTTTTATTTTTGGTCTTGTTTTTTTTGGTTCAGTTGTTGATAGTTCTGAGTTTGTTATCATTTTACTGTTCTTATTTTTCATCTTCTTTTTTTTTAGATAAGTTCCTTTAACATTTCATATAATAAGGGCTTGGTGATGATGAACACCTTTAACTTGACCTTATCTGGGAAGCACTTTCTCTGCCCTTTCATTCTAAGTGATAGCTTTGCTGGATAGAGCAATCTTGGATGTAAGTCCTTGCCTTTATGACTTGGAATACTTCTTTCCAGCTCCTTCTTGCCTACAAAGTTTCTTTTGAGAAATCAGCTGATAGTCTTACGGGAACTCCTTTGTAGATAACTCTCTCCTTTTCTTTTTCTGCTTTTAAGATTCTCTCCTTATCTTTAATCTTGGGTAGTGTAATTATGATGTGCCTTGGTGTGTGCTTCCTTGGGTCCCATTTCTTTGGGACTCTCTGAGCTTCCTGGACTTCCTGGAAGTCTATTTCCTTTGCCAGATTAGAGAAGTTCTCCCTCATTATTTTTTCAAATAAGTTTTCAATTTCTTGCTCTTCCTCTTCTCCTTCTGGCACCCCTATGATTTGGATGTTGGAACATTTAAAGTTGTCCCAGAGGTTCCTAAGCCTCTCCTCATATTTTTGAATTCTTATTTCTTCATTCTGTTGTAGTTGAATGTTTATTTCTTCCTTCTGCTCCAAATCATTGATTTGAGACCTGGTTTCTTTCCCTTCACTGTTGGTTCCCTGAATATTTTTCTTTATTTCATTTTGCATAGCCTTCACTTTTTCCTCTACTTTGCAACTACACTCAGCCATTTCTGTGAGCATCCTGATTACCAGTGTTTCAAACTCTGCATCTGATAGGTTGGCTATCTCTTTATCACTTAGTTGTATTTTTTCTGGATCTTTGATCTTTTTTTAATTCAGGCCATATTTTTTTTGTCTTGGCATCCCTGTTATGTAGTAAGGGGTGGAGCCTTAGGTATTCACCAGGGCAGGGCAACCCAGGTAACTGCATTGCACTATATGTCAAGGAGGGGTCTGAGAGGGGACAGGGCTACTTACTTGGCTCTCGGCTGGCTTTCAGTCACTTCCCCCTGGTACCCACAAGCAAATTGGGCCCTTCTGGTGCAGATTCCCAGGTGGGTGAATTTGTGTACATTCTAAGACTCTGTGGGTCTCTTCAACAAACTCTGTGAGGCTGTGAGTTTCTCCTGCCACCACAACCCACACAGGTTTTTTATAGCTATAGGTTTTGAGGCTTTCTTGCCCCGATGCTAGAACCTTGGATTGTATGGTCTGTCTCACTCCCCAGTCCTTCCTGCTGGTTTAACAGCATGCAAATGTGGGACCTCCCAGTATCCAGCCACCACCTTGCCATGTGTCCTCTCTGCCCCCACAGCCCATCTCTGCCCCTTCTACCGGTCTGGATGAATGTTTCTTCTTTAACTCCTTGGTTGTCAGACTTTCATACAGTTCAATTTTCTGGCAGGTCTGGTTGTTTTTTTATTTTAAATTTGTTGCTGTTCTTCTTTTGGTTTTATAAGGAGGCAAAGTGTAGACTTAAGCATTTTTAATGTTATGATGTAGATTTTATTTTTAATTATAAATGAATTTAATAGATGATGAATTAATCAGCTTTTACCTTTTTATCAATTTGGTATTTTATATCTATCTAAAAGCATAATAAATTATAAAACTCAAAGACCTGGGTAATTACATTAAAGTATAGCTATTGAATTCAGGAATTAATCAAGGTTTCTAGTTCATTGAGTTTTTACTATAACTGACATATTAACCTGAGAAAATTATTTCTAATGTATTCAATCCCTTTAATACTCTCTGATTTTTCTCCAACTTTAATGGTAAAGTTACTGGAAGAGCTAGTTATGAATCCAAGCCATCTCCTTGCTGTGAAATGTCAGCCTGTTTCTGCAAAGTGGAGACTGAATCAGTGATAGATTGAAAATCTTTAACCTTTTCATTTTCTGATATATTCTTAGTCCCACTACCTTAAATGCATCCCTGTAGTGCATTCTTACATTGCATTTGAATAAGTAGCCAGGATTCAACACTTTGTGAACATAGTATAAATATATGACCAAAACAGGACCAACCACAAATAGCCATACACCCATTTCTGCCTAGTAATCTTTGTTCCCTTCCTAACCAACTCTGGCTTCCCATTTTCCTCATTTGTTCCTGGGATGAATACATAGAGTGCAAAGAGAGTTTTCAAAAATCCTTTTGATAGACACATGGAATGAGGAGGAGTATGTCCAATGGGGCTGATGCAGGCTTGGGAATTAGGGGCTATTCTTAGACCTGTTATGTTTTTGGTGGAATAGCAGGCCTTTCCTCTGCACCCTCTCTCAGCTTCCCCATCTGCAAAATGTCAAAAACAGTGCCAGATTACTTCTGTAAAAATTTCTGAAACTGACTACAAAGCATTCTGGTTCTCAAAGAGTAGGAATGGTATTTGATGCAGACAAGTGCAAATGCCTGCTTGTGATAACTCACAGTTCGCTCAAAATGTTTTCAGGGTAGTTTCATGACACAGGGAAATAAAAACTGATGTGAATTTTAAATCATTTAATGCAGTTAATAAGGGCAAATGATTTCAGCTTTCAAATATGTGTGTGTGTGTGTGTGTGTGTGTGTGTGTGTGTGTGTGTGTGTGTATAAAGTCACCAAAATGTTGACAGCAGTTGCCCCTGGGTGGTAGGATTACAGGTGGGGGTCTAACAGGAATTTTCTTTTATAGATTTTTCTATGTTTCCCAACTTTTCCACTATGACTATATGTCAATGCTTACAATGTTTTCAAAAGTTATTTTAGCAGGTGCTGTAAGGTTGTTTGCTGCACAGCCCTGTCCCGAGGGTCGCCTCCTTCAGCATTGTGTTCTGAAGGTATGATTTTGTCTCAGTCCAGGATCTGTGTGCAGTGGAGGACCATGGCTGTGAGCAGCTCTGTGTGAATGTGCTGGGCTCCTTCGTCTGCCAGTGCTACAGTGGCTACACCCTGGCGGAGGATGGGAAAAAGTGTGTGGGTGAGTATTCTCTCCAGCCTTGCTTAAGGAGGAATCACTGGAAGGAGGGATAGGGAGGCCCTCCCCAAGGACCCCCAACCCCCTGCACTATCTGATCACTCTCCTTTGAGTTTTAACCAAGTGCTCATTTGAAGTTCTAGTTGTTCAAACTGGGACTTTAAAGACTTCAGTTATGGCTGAGGTTAGCATTTTCTTATGCTGGGTCCTCAGCGAAAGGTGTATTTATGAAAATTTGTATAAACTGCCTGTTACTGCAGCCCTTGAAAAGGACTGGGCAGATTTTCATCAAGTGAAAATGGGAGGGTATGTTCAGGACTTCAACGTAGCTGATGTGTCACATACGTAAAGTTCACCTGGTGGCGTGCCTCAAAGACCTGGGCAGCCTTCCTGCTAAGTATTGGACCTGCAGTTCAGTGACAGGCCATGTGACTGCCAGGTGTAGAAGCCCAGCCATATCTAATAAGACACCATGGTCAGAGAAAACAAAAAGTAACCTCAAACATAGGCCCCAGCTTAGGAGTGGCAAGAGCAGTGCACAGAACTCCCATTTGGTTGAGCAGAGTCCCACTTGGGTGACTCCACAGCCCAGTGAGAAGTGGGAGTAGGTGGTAACATCTGATTTCTTCAGTGATGGATAATGGTGCTCCTCACACCCACAGAGCAGGTTAGTGAATCCCAGCTGGCATCTCCCAGTTTGTCTGTGAAGCCCTTTACAAGTGCACGGCTTCATCCTCCCATGAACAATCAGTGCCTGGCTGATTGTTGTTGTTCAATAAAATGAACTGAAAACTTACGAGGTAGAAAATCTGAAAGGTAAAGAAAGAAAAGGAGCCCACTGATATCAGAACTAGAACTAACATTTTCTGACTCTAAATCCTGCATTTTCTCTTCCATATCCCATTGTTACATCTTGCTTCCCACAAAATAGTGAATGATTTTTTTTTTGTACATAGAACATACATTATCCAGCTACCTTAATTTTAGGTAAAAATGTGGGTGGAAAAAGCAACAAAACATAAAGTGGAGCTGATGGCCTGCTCCTTGCAGGTGAGGGGTGAGAGTACCACCGGTTGGTTGGTTTGCTGTTCCTTAGCGATGGCATGGAAACCACCCTCCTTAGAGATATGCAAATGGGATTGGTCTTCCTAGCATTAGAGCTGGTGTCTTTCTTCCTTAATCTGCTGGTGGTGACCACGATAGGAGGCAGGGTACCACATCCACTAATACTGGCAGAAAGAAGACAACGTAGGAAACACCAACTCATGTTTTTTGCTTCATTAATTTTTATTATGTAAGTAAGACACTTTCAACTTAAACAGATGAGACAATCACTAATAGTTTGTTGTATTATTTGCCAGACTTTTTCCCCATGTAAATATATACTGCAAAAGATTTTGTTAATGTTTGACAAAATGAGGTCATACTGCGTATTTTGTTTTACATATTTTTTCTCCTTACCAGTTGTTAAATGAGTAGAAACTGTGGATGCTATAGGGTCAGAAGGACACCAGGCCATTGAGAATGAGACCAGTGGATGAGCTTTAGGAAACAGGGTGAGGGAAGGGACAGGGAGAGCCTGGTCACAGTGAGCAGGTAGGACAGGGCCGTGAGGGCCATGGCTGGGGCAGAAGGTCTGCCTCCACCCTTGGAAACTGGAGGGCAGTTAGGAACCTAGTTCCCTGAGTGTTACCAAATAATTGCTTAACTGTCCCTATGTAGTAGAGAACCTTTGTGTCTCGAAGGGTTTTGCTGTAACTTTTGGAATTTGACATTTATTGGAGAGCAACAAGCATGAAGTAGATGCTGTTGTTACCAGGGAGCTGTTGTACTCTGTGTTTATTAGAGATGATATTTGTCTTGCTGCTGTTATCAGCATCTAAGAATGTCTGCCTTTCCTCAGAGGGGCAGTCAAGCAGAAGAGTGGTAGAGTTGAAAGGACTGTGTACGACACAGTTCTTATCCATCAGGTGTCATCATCCTCCTCAACCAAGAACCTGACCTGTTAGAGGCTGGGAGTGAGATGATTAAGTGATAGTGGACCTTTGTTACCAGTGACCTTGGTTAGAGAGACTGAACTAATTCTCAAAAGGTCAGTTGCTGCTCATTGGGGTTGTACTGAGTGCAAAGCAAATGACAGAGGTAATAAAGGCTACAGAAGGCCAAAGAAGAGAGACATCCTAATGGCTAGGGCAGGGAAGATCTGGGCAAGGAAAGAAGGGTAACACTTGGACAAATGTCCAAAGCAAGGGGAGACATTAGGGACAGTGATGGTATGGAGGTGGCAGTGCCCTCAAAGTTCAGGGACTGAGGCTGGGCTAGGAGGAGCAAGCCTTGCTCTGGGAGCTGGTAAGTCAGGAAGAGACTCATAAGGGAGAATGACAAATTGAAAGCTAAACAGCCTGCCTAACCTGAGGGTATCAACCTGAAGGGGCTTGTCCAAGGTGAAGACCCCCAGCTATCAGACTTAGAGCAGGAGACTGAGAGGAGAGCAATGGCTGCTAGGAACCTTGGGGTAATCCCATTAGCAGCTGGCCTGTGGTTTATAAGTAGATGGGAGGGCACATTAAGAATGTGGCAGCCATAAATCCCAGTTAATCCGGGACAGTCTAGGTTTATGCTGGCTCAGTTCTCAATAGCACCCCCTCTCACTTTCAAAGGGGTTCCAGTTGGACAATAAGGATATGATCACTCTCCTTAAGGCTCCTGAGCTTGACTTAAACCATTGAGGAGATCAGTTGGGTAGAAGCAGAGAATCCCTGCTGATGTGAGGTAGGAGATTAAGTTTAAGATACCAGGGCAAACACCAGACTATTCAAGGCTTTGAAAATCAGACAGAGTCTGGACTTGACCTCTGAAAAAGAGCTAGGACTTGTATTTGGGAGCCACAAATGCAAAGCTTCATCTTAAGGAACTTAACCTTGTGGTAGACTGTAGGGTGGGTTCCAGGAGAAAGGTGGTGAGGGATGGGAAGACCAGTTGGGAGACCATGGTCATCATCAGCCGAGAAGGGACAGGAGCTGGGGTTTGAGTAGGCGCTGCAGGAATGGAGAGGGAGTAAAGGATAAAAGAAGGTGCTATACATAAAGAGGGGAAGAAAGAGTTGCTAGTGGCTGCTAGGTTTGAGCTTCCATGACTCTGAGAGTGATGGTGACAGTGAGGAAAGAGTGACAGGAACAGATTTTTTAGAAAAGGTGATGAGTAGTTTTAGACAAGGTGAGTCTGAAGTTGAGGTGGGTCACCAACAGGGACATGTCAGAAGTAAGCAGAGACAGCCCTCACATGACGAGGAGAGGGTAGAACCAATGATGCAGCTAGGAAGCAGCATAATCCTATTTGTTTTTCTAAATTTTCATCTCCATGTGCTTTTCATTTTAAATGTTTATGTGTTTTTGTTTTGAAGTCATCTGGACCTTCAGCAGAGTAAGTCCTGGGCTCAACTCCAGCTCTGCTACTTGCTAGTCATGTGTCTTTGCATAACTCATTTAACTTCTGCAGCTTTCTCCCCCATAATGTAGAATAAGGAGATTTTGTGGGATTAGATAACGTAATGAGTAAAGTTCCTAATACACAGCAGATAATTTATCACTACTACTACTATACAAGTCATTATTGTAATTTCTTGGATATCTAAAGTGTAGAGTGAGGAGGGAGAGAAGGTTTGAGTCTTGGGTTGTAACCACATGTAGAGAACAAAGGGAAAAGTAGGGGCAGGAAAATTATCTGTGAAGGGACAGCCTTAGATGGGGAGGGCAGTAAAGGGGTGAAGGAGAGAGAATCGAAGTCATGGAGTATGGTGGGAAAGGGTATTTCTAGGCCAAGTCCATATTAATGTCACAAGCCAGGGAGGCCAAAGGGAACAGAATTTAGAAAGCCATCAAGTTGAGTAATTGGTTCATCTCAGCAAACATTTCAGAACCCTCTGCCACACACTCTGCTGGGCATCAGGGGCACAAAGATGACCAAGAGACCACTGACAATGATCAAGAGGGGCTGACTTCAAGGGGCAGGAAGTAGGTGGTGAGGAAGTAGGGACAGCAAACCTCAAGTATTCACTTAAAGAGATTCGGTAGAGATTCTCCAGGTTCAGCTACTGCTGAAGGGACGCAATGGGCTTTCAGTTCCAACACTTCATGGCAGTGGTTCTAGTGCTTTGATGCATCCTATAATTATGACTGTGACCTGCAGGGAAATTCAATTCTCAGCCAGACTCAGGACTGATAGACAACATCGCCACACTTTTGAGTTCGTAGAATGTTAAATTCGAGTGCCAGTGTCTCATCTCTCTAACTGCTCATTTATTTCACTGTGGCCTAAATTTATCAACTAAATTTATCAACACTTCCACATTCAGGTGATCAAAGATGGGTTATTGAGTAAGGTCCTCCTTTTGCTTTAGTTGAGGCCCTGTATTTGTCATTCATAAGCTACCACTAAAGCTGTATTAATTTCTTTTTTTTCTAGATTTTCTTTCTTTTTTTGAGACATGGGAAGGGAGGGAGAAAGAGAGGGAGAGAAACATCGATGTGAGGGAGAAACATCAATCAGTTGCCTCTCGCACGTGCCCAGACTGGGGACCAAACCCGCAACCCAGGCATGTGCCCTGACTGGGAACTGAACCTACGACACTTTGCTTTGTGATATGACTCCCAACCAACTGAGCCACACTGGCCAGGGCAGCTGTGTTATTTTCCATCCCAAAGTGTACATATAAAAACTGCTTTAAATTTATTTTTAATTATAGTTGACATACAATAGTATGTTAGTTCCAGGTATACAACATAGTGATTCAACATTTGTATGCCTTAAAGGAAGTGATCACCATAATAAGTCTAGTAATCATCTGTCATTGTCACACTTACAGTTTTCAAAGACCATTTATATCTTTGAGAGTGAATATTCTGCCTTATCTGCTCACCTGCTGTTTACTGACAGCCTTGTCTTTCAGGGTAACTTTGGTCCTGTTTTTTATCTTGTGTACCCAAGCAGATTGTAAACCCTTAATGACATAGGTGATTTGTACCCTTCATCTTTCAATAAGTGGACTTGCCATATTTTTTAATCATTGACCAAAGTTTAGTGATTGATTGCAACCTCAAGCATTTTTTAAAAATCTTTTCCCTAGATGGTATTTTAAGTTACAAATTTTTTTCTTATTAATACAAAAAAAGTCAGAGTAGAGATGTCTATAAGTCAAACCTGAAAGTTGTTCCTCCCATTTTCACTTCCTAGGCAATAACAGCTAAGACCTTGCTTGCTCCTTCCTGCCTTCCGCTAAGATGCTTTGCAGAGGGCATGTGCTTGTCATTGCCCTCCAGGGTTTAGCACATGCCTGACACATAGCAATTGCCAAATAAATGATTGTGGAATAAATGAATGGCATTAAGGTATCCATTTACCCCCAAGTTAAGCCTTATCTGATTAGGGAGGCTCTGTGAAAAGAATAAAAACTACTTGTTTGAATATAACTAAGTACTAGGATCTGTTTGACTATTTTATGTATAATTGTAACAGCTCTCTGGGGCAGCTATATTGTCGCTTGCATTTTACAAGTCTCTTCACCCCTCTGTGTTCCTGTCATTGCATCTGTGAATTGAGGAAAACAATAACACCTGTCTCAAAGGGTTGTTGTGAGGGTTAAATGAGTCAATATAAGTCTAGCACATGCAACAGTCTGATACCTGGGCAACTGCTAAACATTAACTGAATCTGAATTTCTATATCCTTTATGAATTTTTGTCTTACAAATGCTTGCATTTAAAAATATGTCAAATATCTAATACATTTAAAAAATCATATTGAGTTTCATACTCAGAATGATAAACAGTGTGGAAATTTAGCATGTCATCACTGCTGCCTTCAAAATTTTTCTTCTACATTCTCCCATATCAATTATCCTCAGTGAGGAGGAGATGGTTGGTATTTAAGTTGAGGACAAGGGATGGGAACATTGATTTTTTATTAAAAGGTCAGATTTTTAGTTCATCAGCTAATACCTCACATTTGGAGCATGAGTTCCTCCACCCCCAAGATGTTAAGTGTTAGATATCTCCCTATATTATTTTTTTAAGGCTGCCATAATAATATACCACAGACTGAGTGGCTTAAGCAATAGAAATTTATTTTCTTGCATATTTGGAGGCTAGAAGTCCAAGATCAAGGTGTCAGCAGGTTTGGTTTCTACTGAGGGTCTCTCTGCTTGACTTGCAGGTGGCCATCCTCTTGCTGCCTCTTACCTGGTCTTTCCTCTATGGAAGCACATCCCTGTTGTCTTTTTGTGCCCAAATTTTCTCTCGGTGTAAGGGCAGCAGTCAGATTGGATTAGGACGCTCCCTACTGGCTTAATCTTAACTTAATCACAACTTCAAAGGTCCCATCTCCAAATACAGTCTCATTCTGACCAACTTGGGGTTAGGATTTCATCATGGGAATTTGGGGAGGGGGAGATACAATTGAGCTCACAGTACTCACCTGTTGTGATCAAAATCAGTAAGAAACTCTCTGAGCTTTCAAATTCTGCATATAGACATTCGGGTGTGCCTGGAGGGGAGAGGTTTGTGACTCGGACTCTGTGTGTGTCTAATACTACTTAGCAAACACATTGGTTCCACCATTTCTCTGAATGACGAGTCTAGTTTTCCTTACTCTGTCAACAAACTTTGAAACCCAAATGCTCCTCTCTAAAAGACCTTGTTTCTGCTAAAGCTGCCCCCTTGTAGATTGATCCCTGCTGAGAAAACTTTGGAATGTGACCAGATTGTAAATCAGAGATGTTAATTTTAGGTTTTATTACCTTGCACCAAAGTATTATCGTTGAAGATAACTGTATGATTTCTCACATATGAGGCAGAGACTGACCACACTGAGACTGGCTTAGACCCTGAGACTTGAGCAGCTTGTGGCCTGCAGGGCTGACAAGCTACAGACAGGGAGTTACAGTAGTTCCCCCATATCCGTGGTTTTGCTTTCCATGGTTTCAGTAATCTGCAGTCACCCATGGTCTGAAAATATTAAATGGAAAATTTCAGAAACAAACAATTCATAAGTTTTAAATTGCATGCCATTCTACATAATGTGATAAAACCTCAAGTCATCATGTTCGTTTCTGCCTGGGACATGAATCGTCCCTTTGTCCAGCATAGCCATGTTGGATTTGCCCATTAGTCCCTCAGGGGTCATATTGTCAAAAGGTCAATAGTATCCTAACACTCTGTCACAATGCCTATGTCATTCACTTCACTTTGTCTCATATGTGGGTGCTGTATCACATGACAACATCGCAAGAGTACAGGGCAATAAGATATTTTGAAAGAGACCACATTCACATAACTTTTATTATAATATAATTATTGTATTGTATTATTAGTTATTGTTGTTAGTCTTTTACTATGCCTAATTTATAAATTAAATTTTATTAGAAGTATGTATATATAGGAGAAAACAAAATATACGAGGACTGTCCAGAAGGTATCCAGCAATGTAATATGAAAAATAGAGACATTTATGTAGAGATACAAGATATAAGAAACATCGTACATCAAGCAATGATGCCTCAGTCCCCTTCAAAGTTGGCTCCCTGGGACCTCACATAGTTCTCCCAGTTGCCATCAGCTGCCCCATCATATTTTCCTGAGTCTCATCAAGAGTCTAAAATCTCTTCCTTTTCAAAGGTGATTTTAGTTTTAAGAAAACTAAAATCCACAAGCCAGACATCATAGGGCACCAAATCTGGGCTATAGTGGGGCTGAGTCACCTGGGTGATTTGATGTTTCACCAAAACACACTGCATGAGACATGATGTATGAGCAGGTGTGTTGTGATGAAGCTGCCAATCATCAGTTGCCCATAGCTGTGGCCCTCTGAATTATCCGAATAGTTTCCATGGAGGAATGTTAAAGCTTAACACAAAATCCAATGCAGATTTGTTGCTGTACTCGTTCAGTCATTTTGAATACAATGGCTACACAGTACTCATGCTCACTCAATGGCATCTACCATCCCCACAGACTAGTACAGTGCAGTCATCACTGTTCACACATGCACATTCCAGTCCACTCTCCTTGGCTGCCAGTTTACATTGATGTTGAATAAACCATTCTTGTTCTATTAACAAAATGGCTGGACTTTTTCTGGACAGACCTCATATATAGGGCTCAGTACTATCAGCAGTTTCACGTATCCACTGGGGATCTTGGAATGTATCCCCTGTGGATAAGAGGGACTACTTTACTCTTTCTATTTGTAAAAGGGGAGTGTAGAAATTTCAGACAAAGTGACCAAGAAAGGCTTTTGTTGAAGTAGATAGGGACTTGGAATAACAGAGGCATCTCTGGGTCATACACACAGATCACCTTCATTCATCTGCCCCCTACACTGGGCCTCTCTTTTCACAAGTACTATTTTGCAGCCAAGGAAGTTATGCAAAGAAACCAAAACATGCATCCAAGGATATCAGAGTTGAATGGGCTGCAAATGCCTTGCCCTTAAAAAGCTTTTTGGTTCACACACCTGGAAATTGGCTTCTCTGCATTTAATGCTGTACTGACGGTCTCATTGGCTGTCCCCAGTGAGTGGCCCTGAGGTCAAGGTGGGGATTTCACATGGTGGGGGGATTCTCCAGGCCAGGCTCTCAAGTCTGGACCCAGGAAGGCCTGAATCCTCCCTTGCCAATTTCTCCTCTCCCCTTAGTTTCCCAGAGGCTGTGCACACAAAAACAGAAGCAGCACGCAGAATCAGAGTCCCAGAGAAGCCTTCCTATCCTGTGGTTGGCTGATTGATGGGAAATGTCATTCAAAGAGCAGAATTGTAAAAAAAAAAAAAAAAAAAAAATGTATAAACCTACCTTAACCATTTTATTTAAAACACAAAAATGTACTTTTAATAAAAAGCCTTGATTGATCAGGAGAGGGTTAAGTGAAGGTCAATTAAAAGAGCTTTTTCTGTACAACTGTATGAATGCCTGATCCAACATTGGATACTGTTTTCCAGAGCATTATGGAAAAAGGCGAGTTGGAAGCATGTGGCTTAGACTTGATACCGAACCAAATCCTCCAGCCTCTCCTCCTCCTGCCATGAGCCCTCTCCCCAATATCCTCATGGCTTGTGCCTCCTTCAAGGTTCTGCCCAACTGCCACCTTCTCAGCGAGGTCTTTCCTGATACTTTCGCTCTGTCACACCCTCCCTCCCACATCCCCATAGTCTCTATTCATTTTCACCATTTTATTTTTCTCCTGAACACTCTCTGCCTTCTAAGAGACTATGCTATTTATCTTATTTTTTGTCCTCCACCACCATCCACACATGAACCCCTGGAGGGCTGAAATTCTTGTCTGATTTGTTACTTACTCTACCCTTAGCACCTGAAGCAGAGCCAGGCCCAGGGTCAGTGCTCAGTAAATACTTATAGAATTAAAGAGAAGGAGGCTAATGCATTTTCTCATAAATTACTAACCCGTTTACCCTCATTAAGTTTCATCTTATTTTCCAGAATTTTTTTTGTCACTGTATATTTTGTAGTTAATGTCCCCCTTTTTTCAATCTGTTTGGTCACATTTCCAGAGTAGACATCGTTAAATGTCCTTCCAAAATTTTTAACAATTGGGAATGCTACCTACTATCAATAACTCTGACCCTGTTTCCATGCTGCCTTGTTGCCATTGATTTCACCTTGTCTTTATTTTTGCAGTTTAGTAGCTGTAAGTGTCCCTTGTGATTCTTTCGTCTTGCATTTCTTTACCTTTTAAACATAATGGTTTATATATTCTTCCATTTACCTTCGGATATAAATTGCTTGATCTAGGCTCCTGGTTTTTATGTTTGCAGGAGAGAGAGGCCTTGGGTTCATATTTATTTATTCATACTCTTTGGGGCAACAATATTAATCCCTATTTATATTTATCATAAGTATGCTTCCATTCTACCATTCCCTTTACCTCAGTTTGTGCTTCCGCTTAAACCCTGCATTTTAATCTGTACAGCTGTGGACTACTGTGCCTCAGAAAACCATGGATGCGAACATGAGTGTGTGAATGCTGATGGCTCCTACTTTTGCCAGTGCCCTAAAGGATTTTCCCTGAATTCAGATAAAAAGACATGCACAAGTAAGTCGCAAACAACAACCAGAAAATTTCTTTGTGGATGGTATTGCTGTAGGCACCGTGACCATGGAAATCTCCCAGACCTGGAGAAGCATGGGATGAGGTGCTGAGGGGTCTGGTACCTTCTGCCTCTATTTCTCCTTTGTCAGGGCTTTCTTAACATGCCCTAAGACCATAGCTCACTCTACCTCAATGTCATCCTTCAAGGCATATAATGAAGGTGGTTTTTAATTTTAATCAGAGACCACAGGTTGGAGTGTTCTTCCAGCATTTGCTGAGCATGCTAACAATCAGACTATCTTACCTCATGCTGATTCAGCCTTGCTGTGCCCAACGGTATTAATGGGGCTTAAGAAATACTTTCACTGAAGCTTTGTGGCTTGTGGGCCTCAGCTCTGACTCCACACAAGTACAGGAAAATCGCTGAGCCAAAAGGAGTGTGGTTGTCCTGGGTGGGGGAGGGTGGCTGGCAGAGAACTGTTCATTTTTTGTTTTAGCTGCGTAGTTCTATTTGATTTGAACTATACACACACAAATCAGAATTAATTTGAGCCTCCAAAATCTGACCATAAAAATCTGTAAACTAAAAGTGATCACTAGTTTACAAAGGAATTCCAAAAGCACTCTTTTAAGTATAAAGGTATGTCACAGCACTTAAGGGATTGTGTATGAATTATTAAACTCCTATAGAGAAATTTGCTTGAAAGTAGCTTATTCTTAAAGTATTAGGGCCCAGCATATTTTTTAACAATGAAGTTTAAATAGCAATTTAAAATAAGACATCATGAAAACAAACATCAATGAAAAAATAGTATTTCATTCATAAAAAGTTTATGCACCCATAATTTTTCTAAAATGCATTTATTATGTAAAGCATGACATACCTACATGGCTTCAAAGCATCCCCCTAAACTCCAAAACATAAACTTGCTTGCCAATTCCTGAATATCAAGAGCTTACAAACACCAGTGCTGGAGGCAGGGTGGAGTGTGGAAGTGGAAGGGACACATTAAATGAAAACATGCATTTCTGGAGCAGTAGCCATGTGCCAGTAGCAATGAATACAGCAAGGTCCTTCCTAGAGGAGAAGAGATCTTGGCTGAGTCTTGAAGGCAGAGCTGTCAATCACCAGGTAAGAAGAAAAAGATAAGCTGGGATAGCCAGCAGGGAAAGATGTGCAAAGATATGAGCCAGACAGGCGCATATCCACACCTGGCACATGACTGGCATGTAGCTGTTTATTGAGAAAAGAAGTAAATGAGTGAATGGACTGCCCTGTTTGTGGTCTCCTTTCCCTTCTGAATACTCTGAACTATAAACCAGCCACCTGCACTGTAGTAATGGCTTGGAATTGTGGTTGTTGGTCTGATGAGTCAATTATCTCCATCAAACGGAGAGCCTCAGCCTCGGTTCAAATCACAGCTCCTCGGCCTTTTCCCTGGGTGATCTTATGCCTCAGTTTCCTCAGTTGAAATAGGAGATGATAATATTGCCTACTTCATTGTGTTGCCTTCAAGAGTAAATGAGCTAATCCATATAAACCACTTAGCAAGTTGCCTGGTGCCGAGAAGATTCTTTTCAGGGATGATACTGGCTTCAAAGGCTTTAAATTGGTGTGTATCGAGCATAAACCATGAGCCTGAGCTAAGTTTACCTGTGCGTTAATGAATTCAAGACTTGGCCCCGGGCTTCTACTGGAAGCTGGCTGTGGACACAAGCCACACAGCAGCTCAGTCACCACGCAAAGTGCTGTATGACTGAGGGCTCACAGTGTGATGTTGGTGAGACACCCAACAGGAGTTAAGGGAAGGAGGAGGCCAGCTGGACTAGAACAGGCGGGGATGCTACAGCGTCCCTGGGGTGAGGCCTGGGGGAAAAACACATCTATCTAGTTTCCTTCCTGCCTGGACAGAATTCCTTCCCTGGCTGGGGTCACCTGATTTCCTTCTCCGAAATCACCCCCACACTGTGGATCCACATGCCTCCTATCCCAGAATCTCTTGGGATGTGGAGAATTAGAAGCCCCAAGATGGTGCAGGCCAGGAGTCTCTGGAAGTAGATACTGCAGTGCAGGGGCTGGAGAGGAGGTCTGGCTGAGAGTCAGGGGAGGAACTGCTCCAGCTGCGAGGTGTCACCAATGTGGTGTGGAGCCCAGTGGTGCAGCAGTCTTGGGCCCAGAGTCAAGACCCAGAAGTGGGCCGCCCTGACACGTGGGCAGAGATGAGTACAGGCACTCAGAGAGGTCTGGGTGGGCAGTGTCAGGGAGATGTGCTCCCTAGAAGAAGGGCTCCTCCTTCCCACCACATTTGGGAGCAGGACAGGGAGCCAGACCTCAGGAGGCAGCTGGTAAGAGAAAGGAGACACTGGAGTACTTGGAAAGCTGTGAGAGTAGGAAATAAAGAAGCAAAGGCTGATTGTAAGAACCAAGACACTCGACAGTGCTCCAGATCCCAGCAGGGACAAGAATAAGGACTGGGTAATAGGGACCAGGGACCAAGGAAGAGGACAGAAAGACGGGATGGGGCTCGAAGCTCATGCAAGCACTGGTTAGTAACTGATGCGGCATCATCAGAGTTTCCAGCCAGGTCAGCCTGGCTGCCACTGTTATGTTAAAAGTTATATTTTTAAAAAATTTTCCACTTCTCATAAACTTGAAAAAAATAATAAAATGTCCTCAGTTTCTTAAATTTCAGTGTCTATTTTCACTTGAAAGTATATGTGAGAGATAACCCAACTAGTAAGTATGCAATTATTATCTAATGAAATGTAGACTAGTCAATGGAATATACTGAGCATGAATTTATGATTAAGCCAAAATGTACATAATAGAGCTTCATGTTCCTGAACAAATAATGTCACTTAAAATATTTAAGTAGTGTTCAAAAGAGCATGACCTTTTCTCTCAAGTCCTTGTCCTAATACAACCCATCCAAGTATATATGAATATTTTCCAGAGGGGAATGGGTAGACCCATGTAGGTACAGTGCCATCAGTTTGTAAAATATGACAAGACTTTTTTGATTTGGGTAAACTATACATAACATAAAATTTACCATGGTAATTTTTAAAGCATGCAGTTCAATGGCATTGAGTATATTCATGGTGTTGTGCAGCCACCATCACCGTTCAGCTCCAGAACATTTCTGTCTCCCCAAACTGAGACTCCTTGCCCATCAAATAGTATCTCTCCATTCCCTCCTCCTTCCCCAGCCTCTGGCAACCACCACTTTGTGTTCTGTTTCTATGAATTTGGCTAGTCCCTGTACCTCAAATAAGTAGAATCATACACTGTGTGTCATTTTATGACTGGCTTATTTCACTTAGCATAGTATCTTCAGGGTTCATCTGTGTTACAGCATGTGTCAGGATTTCCTTTATTTTTGAGGCTAATACTCCATTCTATGTATATATGACATTTTGTTTATCCACTCCTCTGTCAGCGGACACTTGGGTTGCTTCCACCTTTTGGCTATTGTGAGTAATGCTGCTATGAACGTGGGTGTACAAGTTATCCATTCGAGTCCCTGCTGTCAGTTCTTTCAGGTATGTGTCCAGAAGTGGAATTGCTGGAACATATGGTGGCAAGACTTGATGAAGTCTAATTTGAAACCATTACTCCTGAAGCAGGCATGAGAACATTCTTAGATGGATGTTCAGGGTCTTTTCATGGGAAAGATAAAGGACTTCAGCCCATTGGACAGGGATTCGTGTCTTTGGTATCACGGAGACTGTGGGTTTCATATCTAATGCTTACTCATCTAATGATGAATAGAGGCAACTGTAGGCATCATATTTTTCATGTTGCTATTTATTATTTACAGGCTTTGAGATCATTATACCCATTAGTTTTCAGACTCTATTGGTAACTTGGTGGACATTTCCATCCTTATTTTTCAAAAAGAATGCTTCACACTAAGTGAATATTTGTACTTGCATTAAAAGTTAAACACAGAAAAATGAAATAATTTAATCTTGAATCACCAATAGAAGACCTAGAATGTATTGGACTTTGGGTTTCCTGGCTAACTCACCATTAACATGCAGAGTACCACTGTCTTTCTACAGTCTGTAAGATGTCATGTGTGAGACCTGTGCACATGAATCAAAGACCCTCAGTTGGAGAGGCACATAAAGTCAACCTAGTTCTAGCTTAACCACCCACTGTACAATATTTCCACCCTGCACCTCCAGCCTGCACTTGAATAACCCCACTGACAGGACACTCACTACACCCCATGCATTGCATTGCACTTTGTACAATGCTGACTCTTAGAAAGTCATTTCTTAAACTGAGCTGATAACTACTTCCTTGTACTTTGAGACATGCAGAACAAATTAAACTTCTCACATTTTTTTGGTCACTAAGAATGATTCATAGCAGAATAACTGTATTTCATTTAGTAGACTAGGCAGGCATAGAAAATATGGTAGTAACTATCTAGAGTTTAATAGGCATTTGATCAATTAGCAATGAGAGGGCCTGTGAACCAGATAAAGAAATGTGCACTGGATGAAAGAATAACTGGTTGGGTTTGTAACTGGATGAATGTCTGAACCCTAGAGGATGCTGATTGCTGAACTGAGGTCCTTCTAGAAGTAGGTTTTGAAATAGCCTGGTTGGAAGAAGCCTCAAGGAAGGCATGAGACCTGCCTTCCACCCTTAGTGAGCCCTCAGTGGTAGTTGGTGGGCAATGTTTACTTATCTAAATCCCACAAAACACTCTATTAAGAGTAATACCAATAACCATTTATTTATTCAACACATATTTGTTGAGTGCCTACTGTGTGCCTGGTACTATTATAGAAATGACATACAGCAGTAAATAAAACAGACCAAAAGACCTTCGCTCTTATGGAGTTTACATTCTATTGGAGCAGGGTAAGAGTAGAATGCCAATCTCAACGAGAAAGTGATGAATTTATTAAAAACTTGAAGGATGTGAGGGTAAGAGGAGACCTTTGAGGCAGAGGAAACACAGAACCAGTGCAAAGGCCCTGAGGCAAGAACTATGAGACCTGGCAAGGCTGAAGGACAGACAGCAAGAAGGTCTGTATGACTAGAATAGAATTGTGGACCACAGAACATACAGGCTGCCCTCTCCACACTCATTCCTTTGCTTCTTATCTACCCAAATTCCAGCTATACCTGTAAGCTCATAGTCACTCAGCTATGTGGAGATTCTAAAATGGCTTTGTTTGTTGCCTGTATTTTGTGTTTTGGATATAGAGATTTGAAGATTTACATGTCATTTCCAGTAATGTTCTCTGAGTATTTTCTTCTCCAAATTACTGGGTACCTCCCATAATGTTCTTTCTTCTGTTATTTCTGCCTTTTTCCTTGGCAACTAGTTTCACAATTATGAATGTGTATTTTTATTTTTAATGCTTTTTAATTATATTACCAAAGTAATATATGTTTATTATAGAAAATTGGATATTATAGATGTGAAATTACACAAAATGAAATGATCCATAATCTCATTATCCAAAGATAACCATTGTTAATATCAATTTGCTGTATTTCTCTCTATTTTTATGCATATGAATATATTTTGTAGAGTTTAGGTCATACAGTATGACATTAAATGATAAACATTTTCATGTGTCATTTCAGCATTATCAAAAACATTTTTTTTGAAATTTTATTTATTCATTTTTAGAGAAGGGGGAAGGGAAGGATAAAGAGAGGGAGAGAAACATCAGTGTGGTTTGGTGTGGTTGCTTCTCATGTGCCCCCCCCTACTAGGGACCTGGCCTGCAACCCAGGCATGTGCCCTGATGGGGAATCCAACTGGTAACCTTTAGGTTTGCAGGCCAGCACTCAGTCCACTGAGCCACACCAGCCAAGGCAGGAACTGAATTTTTATTTTTTTAGTTTGAATTCACTTTAATTTAAGTGGCCTCATTAGACAGCATGGTTGTAGTTTAAAGAAGGCTAAGCGTATATGAAAACTATAATCTCTGACCCTATACTACTGGATCCTACACTGGAGGATAAAAATTGCTATAAAAACATTATTAGATCAACTGACAAGAGTAGAACATGGATGGTAGGTTAAATAAAAATATTGTATCAATGTAAACTTATGAAGTTTATAGCTACACTAAGAGAATATCCTTCCTCTTAGGAAGCACACATTGTATTTAAGGAAAAAGGACCATGATGTATGTAACTCACCCTCAAATAGTTCAGCAAGATGAGCAGATGATAAAGCAATGTAACAATAGATGAAATGTGGGTAGAGAGTATGTAGGTGTTTCCTGTATACACATAGTTGTATTTTTATGTTTGTGACTTTCTGTAAGTTTGAAATAGTTTTCAAATAAAAAGTTTTTTAAATACCTTTATATCTGATTATGGTACTGTAGTTATATTTTTAAGAGTTCCAGTCTTTTAAGGGCATTATGAAATATTTATGGAAAAAATTATATTATGTCAGGGGTTTGCTTCAAAGTACTATAGAATCTTAATATGGAGGATGGCAGTATAGAAGAAACTGGGTCAGTCATAGATTGATTCTCTTGAAGCTGAGTGATATGTACACAGATTCATTATACTATTCTATCCATTTTGTACATGTTTAAAATTTCCATGACTTTAAGTTAGGAAGAATTGGCATCTTCTCAATGTTTTTTCTTTCAAGCTCTGGCCGGATGGCTCAGTTGGAGCATTTTCCTGTACACCAGAAGATTGCAGCTTTTAGTCAGGGCACATATGTAGGTTACAGGTTCAGTCCCCAGTCAGGTCCTGCACAGGAGGCAACCGATCAATGTTTCCCTCAACCTTCCCCCTCCACACACACTCTTTTTCTCTCTCTCTCTCCCACTTCTCCCCTCTCTAAAAATTCCATAAATATATCCTCGAGTGAGGATTTTGTTTTAAAGGATATTCTATGCCTTTCTTTTCTTTTGTTTAGTACAGGCTGGGAAAACTCATTTATACCACATTCTTTATACAAAAATAATATACATAGTTCACAAGTTCCGTAAAACAATAAAAATCCTCATCAAATCAAAAAGACTTCTTTGACAACCCCATCAGTGGCCACTTATTTCAAGCAATTTCAAATAATGCATCCAAGTTTCACTATAACAAAATATTTTTATCACAAAATTTAAATGTGATAGAATGGTCTCTTCCCATATCTAAAAATACTTACATAAGTAAAAGCCCATTATAAAAAATTCCATGTAAACTTTTCTCTGAATACTTTGATTTAACTTAATGTACACATAGAGATCACATTCCCTGATTGTGAAACCTAGAGATGAATGACCCCATCTATATGCTGCTGTAAGAAGGGAAGTGTTTTGCATCCAGAATATTTATGCCTTTCGCACCTAGGATATGGGTGGAGCCTTCCTTTTCCCAGGATGTGATTTCGTATCCTATTGGTTGGCTCTGTGTTGAGGAATTTAAGTGGCTTGGAGTTTTGCTTTGGGAAGATGTCATTGTTCTAATTGCATAAATTCCATGAAACATCACCAAACTCTTTCCTCAGCCTGTAATACAGCAAAACAACACTCAGTCATCCTCTTCCACTTTAGAGGCTCTTACACGAACCAAAACAAGGAAAGCATCTTCATAAATTGCTTTGTTGTATAAATATTTTCTTAACATGTCAAGAAAATTCTCTTCTAAGGCGCCATATTGCTAAACATGGAAATAGCTTCATAGAGAGATTTCTTTGTAGCATTAGTGTTTGAGGTCACAGGATTTTATCTGTTTAGGAAAGGTTAAGATGAAAATCCCTTCCTTTCCTTATGCTAGATTCATTGCTATGTTCATTATTAATATTTTTTCTTTCTTTGTAGAGATAGACTACTGTGCCTCCCGTAATCATGGATGTCAGCACAAGTGTGTTAACACAGATGATTCCTATTCCTGCCGCTGCCTAAAAGGCTTTACTCTGAATCCAGATAAGAAAACCTGCAGAAGTAAGTGGCCCTACATGTCGGAAAAGGGCTGCTCCGCTAAATGCCCCACTAGTTTTTCTTTTCCTCTTGAATCTCTAACAAGGTATACTTGTGTGCAACTTCTGTGTTTCCCCATATCATCCTGCCCTTTACTGTATCTCTGTCTTACGTGATCCTGTGATGGGGACTGCGTCTAGAGATCGAATAGACTGGGCCTGCCCATTGGGTTCATGTAGCAAGGCTGAGGCTCAAGCTGAAGCTCTATCTGAAATGGGGGTGCTCTCTCCCTCCTTCTAACCCCCACAACATGTATTTGGGACCTTGAAAAAGAAAAGACTCCAGAGACAGGAGGCAAAAGGAGCGGGTTTCTTCCAGTCCTATGAGATAAGACACTTGATAGCTGCTAAGAGAGGGAAATTGCAGCTCTATCCTATTTGATATGAAGGGAGGAAAGACAAGGCTCTGGGCAGCCCCGCACCATTCAAGGGGGACATGGTGTCAGGAGGATGATATTAAGGATGTGCAGAGTGACTCAAATGCCTGTCATCTGGCACTTCAAGGGGGCTGTCTGGGGACCCAGAGCATGGGCCCCAAATGGGATCTCTGCACCAGACCGTCCCTGAGAGATCCCTGGAATGAGAAGTCCACAAGGACAAAGATTCTTATCTTTTTCTTCCTCCTGCATCCTCAACAACTCAAAGTGTTGGCATGTGTAGGTGTGACACAGTATTTATTAAATGAATGAATGAATCTCTCTGAGATTTGTCATCCTGGAGAAATTTCAGTTATTATTTGAATTACTCAATGTTGTTGAAAAGATGGCCTCTTTAAGGCATGTGGGTTGCCTTGCCTTATTTTTTTTCAAAAAGTATTCTTATAGTCAGTCCACACTTAGACACCCTGAATTGTTCTCGTTCTCCTGACAGTGTGGTACACAGAATTCTCGGGAGCTCCCATTTAGGGGTGTGTACTCTCATGGGCTCCTCCCCCCACCCCTTCCTGGTGATAGGTGCAGCAGCTCTGCATCACAGGACTGAGTTTTCAGAGGTTTGGCTGCATATCTCTTTTGAAAAAAGGACCGTAGGCTATGTAACTGAATCCAGAGAAGCCATATTCTGCTGACAGCACATACTGACTCACGTACTCACGCTAGGAAACATTAAGCCTCATACACTGGCAGATGGTTGCAGAGCCCATATTTTGAAACTGAGCCTCTTTTACAGAAGATAACTGCATTGCCTTGCCTGGATGTAAACCCTGGGAACATCCACACATGAAATGGGAATTTTAACTGAGAGTATTCAGAATGCAGAAACAATCAGATGGAGTATTTCCACTAGACTGTACGTGCACACAGTGTGTTAGAGGGCCCGATTTCCTGGCCTGGCCGCTCTGCTCTGCTTTTCACATCTTTTGTTCTGGTGGTGAATGTGTCCATGGCTGACTACACCTGGGGAAAATCACTCACAGGTGACTCATATTTGTGGGCCAAAAGCTCTTATGTGGGGAATAATTAGATCTGGTTCAACTCAGACACTTGTGTTACTGTGAGCTGCACTGTGTTACTATTGGAGGGAAGAGGAAACAAGCCAGACATGTGGCCACCAGTGGAGGGAATCTACTTGAAGCTCGGCGTCTCATCCCATTCATCTTAGACTCCCCCACTTCTGCCGCTCCCTCCACATCCAGCCTGGAGAGGCAGTTGGAATAAGAAGGGTCCGAGATGGTGCACACATCAGTATCGAGGGAGGAGGGAGGCTGAGACCAGAAGGGTGAGTGCGGGGGATGGGAGGGGGGGAGAGGCCACCCAGAAGCATTTGATCACAGATCACTTCACAGATATGCTGTTTGAGGGCTTTGGCCAGCCCAGAGTCCCTGATGCTCGTGAACACACAGAGTGGGACAAAAGTGGGTTTACAATTGTGAGTACATGAAACCTGTATTACTATTTGTTAATTAATTAATTAATATTTTTCATATGAATAACTGTAAACCTGCTTTTGCCCCACCCTGTATATTCAGCAGTTAGAGCTCCATTTCCTCTTTAGCCAGGTGCCCTGCTTTTTCATCCAAGGAAACAGAATTTGTTCCTGAAACCCGATGTCCTCATCAACCCTTCTCCCAACATCCTGCCTCATTGTTCCATTTTCCAGTCTTTGCTGCTGACCCAGCCCCTGACTTAATGTTTGCATTCAGTCCATTGTGGCAGATAGCTGTTCTTGAAAATGAGTGCTCACTGTTTCTCTGGAGCATTACGTGGAAGAGGGACGCAAAGAAATTGGGTTTCAAACCTGGAGTTTATTATTAGGAGTCTGAGGATCTCAAGAGCATTATAGATCTTGAGCTCAGAGTACAGTCATCTACATTTAATAGGTGGTTAATGGATGTGGGCTCTTTCAAATCTAATAAGAAATCTATCTTTCAAAGGAATTTGATGTCATCCAATTAAATTGAGGAGGGAGGAGTTCTAGCAGAATCCTACTTAAGAAAAGACCCTTGGCAAGGATTTATTCTTCCTCCTCATCTGGGCACAATTTCTTTTCCTGGAAAGTGCTGTCATTGATTTAAGGCATAAATTATTAAGGCGGCTGTGCAAAGCACAGACACCAGGACTGGCCTGGCTTTCCAGCTGGGGCCCCGGGGTGGAATCAGATGTGAGTGGGCTCCAGGGTCACTTATGCTGGTGCTCCCCGAAGCTGGAGACCTCCCACTCGAAAGACCCAGGGTGGGGTTCACCGATTGGACTGAGCTGGGGCATGTGAAGGCTGGTCTTGGCAGTGTCACCTACACTGGCTGTGTGACCTTGGACAGACTGCCTTACTTACCAGTACCTGGATTTACTAAACCAAAGGAACACGACTTCCTGCTTTAACATTTAGTAGCTGGTCCACTTTTTTTGGAACTACCTGTGCCACTCGGCTGGCATTATAATTCATTCCCTGCGGTCACTGATCTTTCATGTTTTTGTCTTACCTCCTCAGTGTGGTCTCCATCTCATAAGCGCTGTTTAATTTGTTACCTGACAGTTCAATCATCTGATGTCACAGGGGCTTTACTAGATAACGCTGCACCCTAGCCTGGCCCATGTGCAGTACTTCACAGTTAGGGACGAGACTAAGCCAGATATGGGGTGCATAGTAGCTGCTCAATGAAAAATGATTGAATGAATAAATAAGTGAGTATCTAAGTAACACACATGAAGAAATGTGACTGAAGCATGTAAAGAATACAAAGATCGACAGTCATTTTTGAATTGCTGTTTGCCAAATAACTGGGTGATAACCTCTTTAAGAATCTAGATGTGTTCCAGTTTATTTCTTTTGTGTGTATGTCTTTCTTAAAGACCATGCCAGCTTTTTAAAAATTTTGGTACAATATACATAACAAAATTTTCCATTGCACTTACATTGTAAGCATTGTACATTGTTCAGGGGCATTGCATAGTCTACATCATTATGGAACCATCACCACCCCCCATCCCCAAAACTCCCTCGTCTCCCCAAACTGAAACTCTGTGCCCATTAAACACTCTTCTCTCCTCGCTGCACCTGGCAACCACCATTCTATTTTCTGTTCCATGAATTTGCCTATTCTAGGCACCTCAAATAATATTTGTCCTTTTGTGACTGCCTTATTCCATTTAGCATACTATCTTCAAGGGTCATCCAGGTCGTGGCATGTGTCCAAAGCCAATTGAGGACATTTACTTTCACCTGCCAGACCCAGAGGTGGTCTATCCCAGAGCTGGCTCAGTGATGTTGTCAAGAACCCAGACTCCTTCTGTCCCTTTTCACTGCTAAAGTGTGTTGACTTTTCATCCTCACATTTGTCATCTTGTGGTTATAAAACAGCTCCCGTAGCTCCAGGCATCATGACCTCACACTACTAGACCCAAAGAGAGAAAGGAAAGAGGGTAGAAAAGAACATTTCTTTTTTACATCTTTGTCTTTTCAGGAAAGAAAATTTTTCCTAGGGGCCCCAATAAACTTCTCCTTATGTCTCATTGGCTAGAACTAGGGCACATTCCCATCCCTAGACCAGTCACTGGCAAAGGGGAACGTGGTTGCTGGGCTGCCTTAGACCAGCCATGATTCATGAGGATCAGGTTTCTGGTCCCAAGAAGACTGGGTAATGGTTGTTGACAAGGCAACCAACGTTGTCTGTCACACCCCCAGAAAAAAGAACAATGCAGTTAAACTGATCCAGCCCAGACATTGAGGTTGGTGGTAACCTTTCCCCGCAACACCAGTCTCATAAAAGCCCCCCACAAGCTCATTCTGTTCTCTTTTACTGTTCTCCATCTCTCCCATAACCTGTTCTATGTGAGGCCTTGGGGTGTTAGCTCTTTCTACCAGGAAACGAAACTGCTAATTGGATGCTAGGCAACTAGACTGCTAACTAGCTTGGATGGGATAATATTACCATGGGATAAAACTACAACAGCCTTGGCAGCATCTGAGGTGGGTCTTCTCTAGGTTCTTGATATGGATGCTGCTGTGGTCTCACTCAGAGCAAGCCTAAGCATTTGGACACTTCTTAATGTAACTGCCATTTCCTGCCTCTCCTAAGTAGCTGGTTATCTTGCAAGATCAGCTTTTGTTCATTCTGCTTTGCGCCATCTGATATTACTGTCAGATGCCACAGCAGATGACAGCTCCCCACATGCTTTGGAACCCTAGTGATCAGGTTAATTGGAAAAAAAGACTCCTGGATTTTCTCAGCTTTTCCATCTTTCTTGGAAGGGATGAGGCTGGGGACTGTGGCCCTCAACCCATTTTTCAGCTTTTTGGACATGAAAGGAGAAAAGACCCATGCTGCAGACACCAGGGAAACACTTTAGGGACCAGGTTCTCCTTCGAACAAGCTCTGGAGAGCAGGAACTGTATTTTTTGTGTGTTTTGTAGAACACCTTTTTACCATTTCCTGTGAGGGGCTGACCTCACAGCTCTGGAGAAGCCCAGAGCCTGAAGCAGAATCTGCCCTTTCTCCCCTCAGGGATCAACTACTGTGCGCTGAAGAGGCCAGGCTGTGAGCACGAGTGTGTCAACACAGAGGAGGGCTACTACTGCCGCTGCCACCGGGGCTACGCCCTGGACCCCAACGGCAAGACCTGCAGCCGTAAGTGTGCCCAAGGGTGGTGGTGCTGCCTAGAGGGAAGGGGGTCCCACCATGCCCCCAAGCTCACTAGCAGCCTACTACTTCTGAAGTCCCTGGATTTCCTGTGGGCCTGAGGGTCTAGGAGACTTAACTTTCCTTGCCTCAATTTCATCATCCATAAAATGGGACTATTAATGCTGCCTACCTCATAGACTGCATTGTGAGGATTAAGGTAATCAATATGGGGGTGGTGGGCTGGGATGGGAGTAGAAGACAGAAAAATGTACAAGAACAACAATTAAAATAAAATTAAAAAATATTAAAAAAATAAAAAAAGTGAAAAAAGATAATATGTACAAAACACTTAGAAAAGTGCTGTGAAACATGTAATCAGCACTTGATAAATATTAATCAGTGCCCTCAACAGCACTGATTAAATCAGACCGTCCTGAAGCCAAATCCAAGCTCGACTTCGTACTAGACGTGTGACCGTGGGCACTTACTTCACTTTGTCAAGCTTTGATTTCTCCATCTGTTTAAGAAAGTGAAGATAGTAACAGGACTGATCTCCTAGAGTTGTTCAGGGGAATAATTAGGAGCATTTTAATCTCTTAGCACTGTGCCCAGCACAGAGAAAACACACAGTTACAGATAATAGTTCATTATTATCACAGAGCCTGGGAGAGTGTTGGCCTCAGCTTAGGACAAGAGGCGGGAAGGGGCAGAGCTTGGAAAGCACTTGGGCTACAACAGAGCTAATCTGAGGGTGGAGCTGAGACACATGGGACTTTTTGTGAAGGCTTTCCTTAATTTTTTTTTTGTAAGAGGCACAACAAAGCTCCATTGGATGACATAAATGCATGGAAACTAGCAGGCTTTGCCAGCTGGACGGTTTCATCTTTTATGAGGCCTACTGGCCCAGGCCAGCAAGGGTGGGGGCGCCTGAGCACCATAGTGGGTGCCTGTGACCCTGGTGCTAGAAGAGGGGCTTGGTGACCCGCCAGCAGAGAAGGGGCCCTTTGTGTGGCTTTCTACCCAGCAAGCCGCACATCTGCTCCAGCTTTGGGGACAGAGATAGACTGTGAATGAGAACAGTGCAGCTGTTCAGCATTTGGACCTTAAATTGCCAGGAGGGGAAATTTCACAGATGAAGTATTAGGTACAGAGCAGAGTCCTCAAGAAAACTTGTGCCTGTTTAGTCTTCAGAGGGAACAAAGTGCCTCCAGTGGGCTTTCTAAGGACTGATCTCAGCGGTCAGAGGACTGCTGAACCAGAAGGTCAACCTGCCATGGCATTTGCCTCGGGATGTCTCTGAGTCCCCTCCTGAGATGTGAGTGGGGAGCAGGAGGTCTTCCACATGACAAGGAGATGCCCTGGTCAAGGCATATCTGAGCACATTCTGCCTTCTTCCAGGAGTGTGGCTGGTACCCTGGGGCAGGCTGGGCACCGCCTAGCTGAGCCCACCTAAAGCCCCAGGGACCATGGCCTGCTTCTCCCTCCCAGCATGCCTTGGGGGACTTAGAAGAACTCAGAGGAGAGGACAGAGAGATGGGCCATTTTTTCCTCTCTGGAATCTAATCAAAAGGACCACCTAGTCAGCTTTAAGAAAGTATAAACCAAGCCATTTCTTCCTGGGAGTCCCCAGAGAAAGCCACTGTGTCCTCTTCCCCTTGAGGGCTCAGAGAGCCCCTGGGCCACAAGACAGTGGGCCCTTCTGGGCACTCTCTGGGCAGCACTGCTGTGAGCATTTTCCAGGCATTCACTCGTTTTATCCTCACAACAGCCTTAGGAGGCATCTATATTCTTATCCCTATTTAAAGATGGGGAAGCTACAGCCAGTGTGGCTCAGCTGGTTGGGTGCCATCCTGCAAACCAAAAGGTCACCAGTTCAGTTCCTGGTCAGGGCACATGTCTGGGTTGCTGGTTAGGGTTAGGCTCGTCAGGAAGGCAACTAATCAATGTTTCTCTTTCTCCCTCCCTTCCCCTGCCTCTACAATAAAAAATAAAAAGTTTTTTTTTTTAAAGTAAGGAAAACTGTGGCACAAAAAGATTAAGTAGCTTTCTTGGGGCCACACGACTGGTAAATGGTGGAACCAGGGTGTAAATACAGGCCTTTGGCTCCTGAGATCCTGCAAATGTTTGCGGTAGGCACCTCCACCAGTGGAATGTTCCAGAAGGCATCAAAGCCAGGCCCTGTGGGAGTCAAAGAAGTCCACTTGCTGGCCCTACACAAGGCCTCCAGTGTCTGTCCAGCCTCTGGGAGACAGCCTGCAGGGCCGTCTGTGGGAGCCATTCACGCAGCTGTGTATTCACAGCCCTTCAGAGGCCACTGCCCAGCGGGGCCAGCTGTGCAGCTCAGGGGTGCCAGGGGCAGCCATCTGCGCAGGCCTGGGCTTTGGCTTGTCCTGGGTGTCCTGGTTATTGGGGGGAAACCCTTCTTTTTCATTTTAAGATGCAAATGAAACTATACAATTAATTCTTACTCAACACTACTTAATAATAATCATAAGCATTCATTAAGAGGTGACTGGGTGCCAGCAACGATTCTGAGGACTTTACGTGTAGCAGCTCCCCGACTTCCCACCACAGTCCTCTAAGAAAGCAGCCATCATCATCCTGTTTCCCATCAGGAAAGAGTGGCAGCTGGCCCTGGTGACTGCCTGGCATCCGGCGGCCAGGAAGTGGTGGAGTGGGATTTGATCCCAAGTAGTTTGATGCCAGGAAGCTCATTCTTTAACATGACTCTGTCAGCAGTGCGGCGTCGGGCAGACAGCTAGGCCTTCCCAAGCCTCTCTTGCCTCCCAGTGAGATGGGATTCACATCTGTTCTCAACACCACCCCGAGCATTTTGAGTGTGTGCCAAGGCCCTCGGCAAAGAGGGCTGCTGTCAGTAACACCGAGCAGTGCTGTGCATGCTCTGCTCTTCAAGGACGTGGGAAGAGAAACAAATGAGACTGATATTCTAGACAGGCCAGCCACAAAGGGTAGAATAAAGTAAGGTGGCTCCTCAGGGGCTCCTTCCAAGGAGGTTTTGTACTGAATGCCCCATTGCTGGTGGGCAGTGCCCCTTCCCGTTATTGTTGTTTTCTGTTTCTGTGTGACAACTGCAGGGGTGGATCACTGCGCGGAGCAGGACCATGGCTGCGAGCAGCTGTGTCTCAACACGGAGGAGTCCTTCATCTGCCAGTGTTCGGAAGGCTTCCTCATCAATGAGGACCTCAAGACCTGCTCCCGTGAGTCCCCCTCCACCCCTCTCTGACATGGGAGGTTTGCAGCAGGAGTGAAAAGTGTGAGGACTGCAGAGGACAGCACCTGGCCCCTCTTTCCTCTGCCCATTGCTCCAGGGAGATCACGGGGTTGTCCCCGGGTGACTGCAGGCCTGGGGACGAGGTGGGGTAGAAAAGCCCAGAGGCCTGGCTGACCACCTTGCCTGGCTGTTGGGTTTTGCAGGGGCTGATTATTGCTTGTTGAGCGACCATGGTTGCGAATACGCCTGTATCAGCATGGACACATCCTTCGCCTGTCAGTGTCCTGAGGGCCACATGCTCCGCAGTGATGGGAAGACCTGTGCTAGTGAGTGTTCTCGGATCTGGTGACAAGTAGGCCTTGGCACAGGCTATCCCCGGGTGACGGGTGATCCCCCGGTGATGGGCGATCCCCCAGGGAGGTGCACAGGCAGACAGGTGGTTCCGGTGCGTCCCTCCCCGGGTGTTGCTGGGCAGAGTCAATGTGCAAAAAGGCCTCTCTCAGCGATGTGAGACCTGTGGTACTGCCCCCCTAGCCCATCAGCACCAGAGATGGCTTCCTTTTCCAGCACCAGAGATGGCTTTCCCTATTCCCACAGTCTGCCTCATGGTTGCTTTGTGGCTGGACAGAGAGCCCCATTCCTTAGCTCTCAATCTGGGTGAAAGTGGAAGCCAGCCAGGGTCGCACAAGAATAGCACTGTGAACCCCTTACTGACTGCTGACTTCATGCTGGTACAGGCCTTCTCCTGTTCCTGCAACCTGGTGGAATCCCCATCCCGTGGTGAGGAAACTGCAGCTCAGATCGAGTGAAGAGCCTGTGGTTACCAGCTGTTATGAAGTGGGTCCAATCTCTGGTCCATGTGACTCCAAAGGCAGTTCTGGGAGAAGGGAGGCTCCTGAGAAACCTCCTCTCCCCCCCGTCTAGATCATCTGGCTTCAGGTGGTGAGGCTGGCAGTGATGTTTCCTGGGTACATACTTCCTTGCAGCTGGTCCCATCTTCAGTCTCTGTTAATTTAAACCAAAACCAAACAAAATACTCCCTAGATCTTTCTCTCCCTTTCATTGAAAAATATGCTATTTTCTGCCCTGCAATTCCATTTCCAAGATAAAGGCTTAAAAAAAGTCATTTTGAGAGAAGGGATCAGAAGTGAGGGAAAAGACTATAATTTACCCTCCCCATCCTGTTGGTTATAGGGTCGGGTTTCCTAACCACTGATATAATTGTGCCACAAACTAGTTTATCCACCTTTTTATTTGGTCAACTCACGTGGCCAGGTGAGCCGACTGCCCAGCGGGGTGTGCCTCCCTAATTGTGCAGCCTGTGAGAAACGTTTCTGTACTTTGAGACAGATTCTTGAGTCTTGGCAAATGGATTACCCATTTTAATGCTTGCTTATGGCCACCTGCCCAGCTGCCTCCTGGACTGCTGCTCCAGCCAGCACAGGAGGGTGTGGGCAGGTGGGTGCAGAGAGAGGATGGGTGTGTCGAATTGTAGTGACATCTGACAGCATGCCAAAGCCAGATGCATGGTTTTTCACTGGCTTGTTTAAATTCCCCACCATCTTAGATTATTCATGCCCTTCCTTCTTCTCTCTTACTGTGATCACCAAGAGCTGACTTGAAGATGGTTGCAGGCCTTCTAAAGAAATTCTCCCAACCCTTCCAAACAAACGCTGCCACTTTTCCATAAAATCTCATGCTCCCTCTCCCTCCCTACCCAGGTCCATGTCTGGGTTATGTTACTGACACTTTTAAATGTTGCTCATTTTTGCATTTAAAGTGTGTTTGCAACTACTGGTACAGTGACATCATCCGTAAGAGTGAATAGTGAACGGTGCAATTAGAAGTAAATTTTGATGTGTGTCTTATATGTGGTTGTGACTATACAAAAACTTGTGAGATGATCAGACAGGTTAGAATTATCCTCAGGGAATGGGGGTACCTAGGAGACATCAGCTGATACCTATGCATTGAGCTATTCCCCTAATTGAAGGCTTCCTGTCTGCCCCAGGATGATTCAGCCTGGCTGTCCCATCTTGTAATACTGGGCTGTGTTTCCAGTATGGCATTGTTAACTGGGGGTTGGGGAATGTGTTTGCCAGTTCTAGGCCAGATAACAAAGAGCCTAATGATGTGACTGCACCTTTTTTTGAAAAACCTGCTGGACTGTGGATGGGCCCTCTGGGGGTCACCCCAGTCTCTGGCTTAGCTGATAAAGGTGTCCTTGGCCCTTTGTCCTCTTCCCCTAGAGCTTTTATAGCAGGTGACCTGAAGAAACCTTCACTCACCTTCCAGAAGGTTCTCTGAAGCATAGTCTAATTGGCACTGTTACTCCCATAGCCCTGCAGGCCCCCTGGACTCTATGGCACCTGCAGTGAAGCCTACTCTCCCTTCCTCCTGCCCCTGGCCCCCAAGATGTCATTACCTAGATTCTGCCCAGGAGCCTGCCTTGCTTTGGGGGAGTTGACGCATATGTTGGCAGGGGTGCTGCAGCTGAGAGGCCTCCTCCCCTCTCTAGCCCCTGGAAATTTCCTTGAGATAGACCTTTCACAAGGGCACCAACATCAAGAAAGACTCCATGGGCTAGATGGACACAGAACACACAGCCCATGGTCTGCTGGCTCCTGGAGGTTGAAACCAGGTCCTATTTGGCCCATGGGAGATGCTCAATAAAGTTCATTGAGTGAATGTCAGAGTGAATGTCTTTTTATCAGTTAGTACCTGGCACAAGGGTCCACTCCCGCTCAGTATCCGTCAGTGACTCTCTTTTGTCTCTCAAAATCAATTTCCAGTCATACTTCTTGATTTGGCAGTGTCAGAGAACCCCTTCCTCCACCCCTGGAGCCCCATCCTAAGCCTTCCTTAATCCTCTAGTTCTTCAGGAGAGTGAGTCCCCAGATTCTCTAAGCAGGTATTACACTGCTCGTCCATCTTGTGCTCAATTAGGAAACCACCCTATCCCCCCTCCGCTGGTGGGAACCCAGCCTGTGGCTTCACAGACTGGGTTCCCACATACCTATAGGGAACTTCCTGCCTGCCCCCTCAGGAAGCTTCTCTCCTACACCCCCTGCAGGTGGGGTGTGGACCTTACCACAGCATTCTCCTGCCCCAACCTCACCTGGAGGCTCTCTGTGCACAGGTCCGAGAAACAATTGGCAGAGTAGGAAGAACACTGAACAAATAGCCCCAAGACTAGGTTCAAATCTTGTGGCTTCCACCTGAGCAAGGGAATTGACCATCTCTGGATCTGATCACCGAGCTATAAGCTGAGAGTGATCATTTCTGCCTTTCTGCCAAGGTTACCATGTGGCACAGAAAAAGACTTTCATTGAAGAGCTTTGGGAATGTGTAAATTGCCATAAACTCCAAAGATACTCTGTTATGGTCTTATCTCCCACCTTTAGGCTGTACCACCCCCGCAAGGAGGCTGAAGTAGCCCCCACTGCCCAGGGCCTGGCCTGCTCCTGTTGGAGGGGCCCTGTAGGAGAGGTCACCCAAGGGTCAGACTCAGAAGCCTAAGGAGGCCCTAGGAAGACCACCTTCCTCTGACAGGTGAAGGGCTTTGGTCGGGGTCTGAGCCACAAGGATAGAACACTGGGAATCCCGGTCAGGGTCCCCCTAGTCCAGCCACCTCAGGTGGGTCTGTGAAGGCTGTCAGGGCCTGATCCCCCAGCTTGACTTGGAAGGGTAGAAGAAGCCCTGAGCAAGGTGAGGCGAGTGCAGCAGTCTCCTGGGGCTGCTGTAACAAGATACTGGGGGCTTCAACAACAGAAATTTTCTTTCTCACTGTTCCAGAGGCTGCAAGTCTAGATCAAGGTGCCTGCCTGGTCAGGTTCAGTGAGAAGCTTCCTCTTGACTGTGTCCTCCCGTGGCAGAGAGATAGAAAGAGAGAACAAGCTCGCTGGTAGCTCTTCTCATAAGGCCACCAATCCTGTCATGGGCTCTCCACCCTCAGGACCTCATTTAAACCTAATAATGCCCAAAGGCTCTACCTTCAAATTACCATCACACTGGGGGTAGGACTTCAACAGACGGATTTGGAGGGGACACAGTTCAGCCCACATTATAGGTTTGATGGAACAGCAGGAAGCTTAGAGATCTTCCCTTTCTTTTGTGGGAAATAGGCACAGGTAGGAAACTGGCACCCTCAGGTTGCCCCAGGGGTCGGTGGCAGAGTCAGGACTAGAACCCAGTTTGCCTAATGTAGGCTATCTTGCCTTGAGTGAGTCAGATACCCTTTAAAATTATAGCTCAGTTCAGCTGCTTCTTGGTTTGTCTCAGCAAAAAGCCTTTACAGAGTTAGCAAATGATTGGCTGCTCCTAGTTGTATTCTAAGAAAAGCCAGAACACTGCCATTCTACCTCTCGGCCTTGGTTACCCTCTAGGCAGGCGGCCACTGTGGCTTTCTCCCTCTGGAGTTGGGCTTGGTTTTAATAACCTCTTGCATGGAGCCCCAGGCATAGGATTGCTGTCTGTCATCGCCGCCGAAGTACGAGCCCACAGAATGCATTATCCCAAAATTACTGTACCTCAGATGTAGGTGACTCACCAGATGTGGAATCCAGATGTGGGGAGCACAGTCTGTATCAGAGTTCAGGGCAGCCAGAGGGGACCCTAAAAACCTGCTCTCTGTCCTAAAACTTCTGATCATCCTGATCCCAGATGGCAGACCCCATTCATGATGAAAGAGTGATGAAATGTGCGGGCCCGCCCACTCGGTGTGAAAGGAGGAAGACCCTTCTTTTAAAAGGACATGTTTTCTTCCCGCATCCCTCGATTTCTCCTGAGTCTTCTCGTCCATTGCATTTCAGTGGCAGCTCCCAGTTGAGTCTTTGCTCACTTTCGTCTCTGGATTTGGGTCCACGTGCTTCCTTAAGCTGGCTGCATTTGCTCTCATTCCCACACGTATTGACCCTGTACCTGCAGTGTGCTGGGCATGTTGTGCTGAGTGTGGGCATCCCCTGGGATGGAGGCAGGTTCAGGCTCTTCTTCCCTGGCACAGTTTAAAATTTCTCAGGGAAGAAAGATATTAAAGACATAATATCATCCATCCTGGCTGAAGAGAGTTGTGATGCGGGGAGAAGAGGTGCCACAAGAGCATGTGACAGGGGGGCCATCACCTAGTCTAGAGAAAGCCTCCTGAGAAACAGATGTTTGGTCTGACAACTAGAGACTGGTGGAGTGGGCAAGCCAGAGATGGCAGGTGTTCGGGCCCAGATGTCTGTGTCCTCCCTAAAGTTTTGTGTTGGAATCTAAGCCCCCCAAATGTTATAGTATCAGGAGGTGGGGCCCTTGGGAGGTGATTATCTCACTGAGAGATCATGAACGTGGAGCCCCTGTGAATGGGATTTGTGCCATTATGAAAGAGACCCCACAATGCTCCCTAGTCCCTTCTGTCCTGTGAGGACACAACCAGAAGTCTGAGACCCGGGAAGGGGCCCTTACTCAGCCATATGGGCACCCTGATTCCAGACTTCCAGCCTCCAGAACTTCGATCAGTACAGTTAACAGCCACCCAGTGTGTGGTGTTTTGTTCTAGCACCCACAGACTGAGACAGAGTGGGGAGCCCTTCCCAGGCACAGGAAATAGCATGTGTCAGCACAGGGTCCAGAGAGTACTGAGTTTTGAGTGCGTGAGGGAGACCGGTGACGGATGAGCTTGGAGAAGCAGGAGTGACAGATCATCTACGGCATTTAGAGTTACACTGAACCACTTGGAGGCCTGGCCTCCCTTGAGAAAACCATTTTAATTTGTCTTCTGAGAATCTCCCAGCCAGTCCGAGCAGACTCTGCTGACCTAGGATGACCACTGGAGGCAGTGGACCAGGGAGCACAGAGGTGATCGATTTGTGCGCTAATCACTCCTCTGCCCCAGCACAGCTGACCCAGTTCACCTCTGCAGGTTAAGGGACCTTGGGAAAGTCACTCTCTGGCCATCAGTTTTCTCAACGCTGAAACAAAAGGATTGACCAGTCCATCTCCAAGATCCCTTTCAGCCTGAAAATATAGTGCCTGACAGAGTAAGTGCTCTGTAAACACTTGCTGAATGAAGGAACCTCTCACTGGGGTGCCCACAGTTCTCCCTAGGATAAGGCACCCCATGATAATGAATTGGGGACCATGGCTCTTTGCCTGTTAGGGATCCACTGAAGTACTTTCCTTGAGGGGAGTACCTTTGGCTCCTGGGAGAAGCTGGCTCCAGGTTGGTTTCCAGACTTGATGGGTAGAAAGCCGCTAGATCCTGTGGTCAGGAAGTTAACTACAGTACAACTTTGGCATTCTCTGGTTTCCCATGTGTGGCTCTTTAATTTATGAATGATCCAGAGCATCCTCAACATGCCAAAACTGGACATTTTGCTGAACAGATGAGAATTGTACGCTCTGCAAGGCAGGTGTGTGGGAGAGAGTGAGGAGCCCAGCTGACCCCAGCATCCTCACCCCACTGGTTCTCGGTTCAAACGCCTGCACAAAAGCCCCAATAGGGAGGGCTAGTCACCCTCACTTTTCAGAGTGGAAAACTGAGGAAACGTGTCTTTTTGCTCAATGTGTACTAACTAGGAGACCTGTCGTGTGCAGATACTAAATCGATGCTGATGTTGAGAACTCAGTTTTGGGTTAAAAACCCAAACTCTCCACGGGCTTTTAAAGAACACACACAACAAAATTTCAAAAACAGCTACTACTGTGAAAGTGCAAGAGCACTCAGGAAGTGGGCTGGGAACTCTGGGAAAATCTGCCACTGTGGGTGAAGACATGTCCCCAGGGACAGCGACTTTGGGGTCGACAGGTTCTTAGGGAAAGCAGTGCATTTCGGCCAGGTCAGACTCCAACCACTGTGGCCTGGGAGTGCCTGGGTGTCAGTGGCCCTCAGGGTCTCTATGGGAAGACTCACCCACTCTTCAAGATGCAAGACGGAGCTGGAGCTGAGGACTGCACGGGGCATGGGGGGAGCTCCAGAAAGAAGGGGTGTGCTCGGGGGGGCTGTCTGGACTCTGGCTTGACAAGGCTGTCCTGAAAGAGTTATGGCTATTTTATTACCTCAGAAAATAGAGTATCCTTAATATAAATTCATGGCAGGGGAAAAATGCTCACCTCTCCAGCCAGCCAGAGGTCTGTACTGTGGATCACTTAGCTGTATTTTCCACTCATGACTGTGTGAGGACGTGTTCTGAATTCATAATGACTCTAGATGGTGCCTAGAGAAGTCAGGTCCTATTCAGAGCAGACAGGAGGGGCCAACTCTGTTCACTCTCCTTTGTGGTTATAATTTCAATTAACATCACACTTTCTCATTGTTCAAGAATTTTGGCAGCACTTCTGCTCGAAGGAAGACAGGAAACATTTCCTTCATATTTGCAGGCTCACCTGAGAACAACGATTTTCAACCTTTTTTGTCTCGTGGCACACATACACTAATTACTAAAATTCTGCAGCCCTCCAAAAAAATATGTTATATTTTTTGCTGATCTGACAAAAAAAACAGGTATAATTTTGGTTCATTCACCCTGGATAGCTATTGTTGTGTTGGCTATTGTCATTCTTTTTTTTTGTCTATCCAAGGGAAAAGAGGTCAGTGTCCCTGACTAAATAGTCTGGTATCACATGTTTTCAAAAATCTTGTGGCGCACAAGTTGAAAACTGCTGTCTTAGAACTTAGCACGGCAGTGAAGTTAGGGAAAACAGAGGATTCAGTGTCAGAAGGTTATGTTTCTAGCCTGGTGCTGTCACTTATTAGCAGTTGGTCTTGGCATGCCATTAACCTTAATGTCCCCATCTGGTGAGTGAGAATAACCATGGGTGCTTTAACTAACCCTCAGGGTGCGTCTCAGACTCCTTTCTAAAACAAAATACTGCAAAAATGCCTTAGGAAAAACTGTATGATCTGTGCCTGATTATAAAAGTGATTATAATCTTCAGAGCTTTTACTTAATAACTTCAATGCATATCAGCCCATTAGCAGATCTTGTAGACTCTACCTTCAAAACAAGGCCTCAGTCTGGCTACTTCTCCCCAGCCTTGTTGGGGCCACCAGGATTATTACAGTCAGTTTCCTAGGGTTCCTATGCTACACCCTTACCCAGGCCCCAATCTGTGTGCAGCAGTCCCTTTAAAATGGAAATGGAGTCAGAAGAGATTATGTCACTGTATTGCTCCTCGCCCCGCTGCCCCCCCACCCCCCACGCCGACCCTTTCTCACCTAGCTCCAACCACTTCTTGTGAATCCCCTGTGATCTACGTCTGATCATTCCCTGCCAGGCTCCCGTTGCCTTGGTCACACTGGTCTCTTTTCCTTTCCCAAAACATGCCAAGCATGCTCCCACCTCTGCAGCAGTTTGCAGATTCTTTCTTGGGGGTGCTGTTCTTTTCCGGATACCCTACACTTACTCATCTCTTCCTTCAGGGCTCTGCTCAGTGCTGCCCTCTCTGACTGCAGGGTGTGGAATGACAAGGGCCCCCCATGCTCCAACCCAGCAGGCATGCCCTCTCCCCCTTAGCCTGCTATTTCTCCAAAGCACCTCCCCCCCACATATATTTGTCTGTCTGTTGTCTTCCCTGCTCTTCCCCCCAACCCCTGCTGCCAAGTGTAAGCTTCACAGAGGAGAAACTTTTTTTTTTTTTTTTTTATTCATTGTTGTATCTCCAGAGCCTAGAAGAATGCCTGACTTATAGAGCAGGGACTCATGAAATATCGTTAACTAAATGAATGGATTACCTAAGAGTGCTGTATGCATGCATAGCTAAGTAGATATGTGGATAACTTATCCACATTATATGCTAGCCAATGAAGTTGAACTTATTTTCTAATATTTATAGGCCATTTGTATCTCTCCTTTTGTAAAACTGTCTTTTCAGGTCTTTTGTTCATTTTTCCTATGATGAAGATTATACTGTTTAATTTATGTGCTCTTTATAAATTAAGAATTTTGCTTATAGATGTGCTTTCTATTTTGAAATGTGCACTATGGAATTACATGCTTTTTTAATTTAAGGTGTCTGAAATGTCATTTAAGATTGAATAAGTCACAGATGTCTGAATCAGTTCCTTCTTCTGTTTCTCTAATTCTACTTGGGTTCTCAGAATTGGACGCTTGTGCCTTGGGGGACCATGGCTGTGAACACTTGTGTGTAAGCAGTGAAGACACTTTTGTGTGCCAGTGCTTTGAAGGGTATCTACTCCTCAAAGATGGGAAAACCTGCAGAAGTAAGTTTTTGTTGGCACCGGCTCACATCAGTGTGCCTGTCCTCTGCAGGAAACCCACCATCCCCCTCTCTGTGTGAGTCAGCTACTCCCAAAGTCAGTGCCACAGGTCCTCCACATGAAATGTGGAATTCTGGAAGGGATCTTGGGTCAGAAAAATTCCAGTAGGTAAAAATTAAGGAAATGCAAACAAACTGTGGGCTTTGGTTGATATTAATTGATGTATCAATATTGGCCCATTAATTATAACATGTATTACACTAATGGAAGATGTTATAGGGGAAACTGGGTGTGGGGTTTATGGGAACTATCTGTGCTATCTTTTTAATTTTTCTGTGAATCTAATACTGTCCTAAACAATGAAGTCCATTAAAAATAAAGCAAACGAATGCACAAATGCAAGAAGTCACTGCTGGAGCTACAGCTGAAGTTGCTCATTTATGCCCTGTGGCAAGAAGCAGCAGTTTAGTAGCATGGGTTAGTGGAAACCCAAGATTCGGTCAACTTCCATTTCTGCAATTTATTAGCTTGGGCAAGTTGCTTAACTTCTCTGAGACTTTGTTTCTTTATTTCTAATAATATTGTTGTTCCTGGAGCATAAATCCCTCCTAGAGACCATCGTGTGATGAGGCCATTCTTATATCTCAGAAAGCAAAGCCTCTTACTTAGATGGGGCCAGACATGTCTCCACATAATCAAAGGGGAGTGAGTGACCCTAAGCAAGTGATTTCCATCCCTATCAGTCACTTTTTCCCAAGTTTCTCAAAGCACTTTCCAAAGGGCAACTCATGTTTACAGAGATGGGTAACTGGGATTATTACTCTCACTATTCAGACAGGAAAGGTAAGGTTTCAAACAGTTAGGTAATTCTCCCAAGTCACATAATGTGACAGGGAAAGAGCCAAAATCAGTTTTCAGTGCTGCTAATCTAAATTGAGGTTTGATTTTCTAAGAAATCATACCAAAAATGTTTCCTTTCTGATATCAGAAACTACATCTGCAGAAAGCTGGTGGTGGATAAAATTTTTATGAGACATCGAATTAGATGTTGGTGAATGAGGACAGTGATGGTGGTGAAGAGGTTTTGGAGAGTTAGCCTGAATTGGAGCCACTGACCTGCAGCCTCAATTTCACCCTCTTCCCCACGGGTCACTGAGCTCAAAGGGCTCTGGATTCCGGAGGCCAACATGAATGGATCCTGGGAGGCTGATGAAGCCTGGAGAAACTTTACATTAATGAAATATCGTAACTTGCTCTGCTGCCCCCAGGGAAAGACATCTGCCAAGCAGTGGACCATGGCTGCGAGCACATCTGTGTGAACAGTGGCGAGTCATACATCTGCAAGTGCTTGGAGGGGTTCCGGCTCGCTGAGGATGAGAGACACTGCAGAAGTAAGTGAAACCCAGCTAGAGGGGCACTTGTCCATCTGTGGGCCTTGGTTATATAACTCCATTTAATCTTTCAAGTCTTCCTTTGCAATCAACGTCACAATGACAAGTTCCTGCCTTGGGCACTCTGAAGTGTCTCGCTAGCAATCAGTACAGTAGACCCTTAGTTGTTAGGAAATATCTAGGTCAAGGTCCTGAGCTGTCAGGCTCTTTGCTTCTTTTCATTTTCCCCCAGCTGCTGGCCCTCTCCATGAGGGTTGTGTGGACAGTGCCCGGCTGGTCATGGGACTGAATTAGAATCTCTTCGAGCAATCACCGTGGGCATCAGAGGATTCTTACAGGGCTTTTGCTTCTTGGAAGCTCTTATAAGTAAGCATAGAGGATGTGAGAGGCACTGAAGGGATCTTCTGTGGGTTTTATTTACCCATGCCATCATTTGCTTCTGTATATCACACAGCTCAGACTCTGACAGTGATTAATATGCTTAGAAAGCATATTAGTCAAGGTTCTCCAGAGAAATAGCACCAATAAGATGTATGGGTGTGTGTATATGTATACACACATATATAGTATACATATACAGAGATGTATGTGTGTGGTGGATGATGGACAGATAGAACATGATTATGGGGGTTCAGCAAGTCTGATATCTGCAGGTAGGCCAGCAGTCTGCTGGCAGAATTCTGTCTTCTTTGGAGAAACCTCAGTCTTTTTTACTTAAAGCCTTCTACTGATTAGGCGAGGTCCACCGATGTTATGGAAGATACTCTGCTTTACTGTGAGTATACTAATTCTAGTATTAATCTCATCTGAAAAATACCCTTCATGGCAACATCTAGACTGTTGTTTGACCCAACAACTGGGCACCATAGCACATAAACTTAACCATCACAGCACCCAAAGTTAGAGGCAGAGACATGGTAGCTCAGAGAGGTGGGTGTCAGAGAGCATGGGGTGAGCATTTTTCTCCACTGAGAGATTCTGAGCTGTTAATACCTATTTTGGGGGGGTTCAGCACTATCAACCTGCTTTTGTGATACTCTAGTCCCATGAGCAGAATGGCCCTGTTTTAGATAAGGCAAAGTGAACTCATTGGCCTTGAGGTTGACTTGGGGGAATTTCCTCCCAGGCTCCTTTGAGATAACTGGGGCCACTCCATGTGTCAGCAAAACTGGATTAGAGTGAACTCACTGCTCTTGTCGTCCATCGGGAAGAAGGGCTCCTACCTTTAGCAGGAACAGCTGTCTCCTGGAGGCCCATGGGACCCTGGCCTCAATCTGCAGGGCTCCCTGCACGATCCTGTGTTTTGCCTTCACACAGCAATGCCCCTTCTTTGGAGACCCTGTCCACAATGCTACCATTATGTCTGCCTGAGCCACCTGTTCATGCTTTCTTTTCTATTTCTATACATGCAAACATACACACATGCACTATTTATCTATTCAATATGTTTGTTGATTAATAGGTACCACTTCTACCCCTGGGATTTAATTGCTAAATCAAATCCCTCTACTTTCAAATTCCCACTTTCCAGAAGGATCTGTAGCACACCTATTGCAATGTTCTAGGAAGCTCCTCCTTTTAGGGAGCTAATGAGAGAAAAGAACTGTAGGCTTTCACGCCATGGAAGGGGAGTATTCAGGAGAGGACATGCCTCATCTGCTAGCAATTCCATGAAACTTTCTGGGTTGTTTCACTTGTAAGTTGAGTATAATTAGTCCTGCCTTCCTCTTACCACAGGATGCTGTAAAGATTAAAGGGCGGTCACTCCATGTACTTCACACATGAGACATGTTCATTAAAACAGGAGTGTTAGGGATGTCTATTGAAAAAAATCAGTAGTTTGGGAAAATCAAAAGCCATTGCAGGTTGAACAATTTGAAAAATTGATGATAAATTCAGGACATCAGTCACCCACCTTACCATTTAGGCTTGAGGGAGCGAAAGCCTTCTGGGTATTCCCCTCACTGTGCCCTATCCTAAGGATTAGATTGAAAGGGGGCTGTTTTAAAGGAGGTTGGAACACAGATGGATTTCTACAAAATGGAATACTTCTGAGACCTCTCCTGACATGACTGCTCAGTCTAGCTCATTTCTGCACTGATGGGACTGCTCATTCCACATTTCCCTCAGGGAAGGATGTCTGCAAATCAGCCCACCATGGCTGCGAACACATTTGCGTTAACCGTGGTAATTCCTACATCTGCAAATGCTTGGAGGGATTCGTTCTAGCGGAGGATGGAAGACGGTGCAACAGTAAGTGATCTGAACTTTGCTTTCTGCTTTAATTTGATTTGGGAGTAACCACTTTTTGGACTCTTTTCAGGGAACAAATTCCCCACCCTTGCTTCTCTTGTGTATATAAATGCATGTGCATGAACAGAGAGTGGGGAAGGGAGTGGAACTTAGCACTTGTGGGAAATCTTTTGAGACCTGTGCTGTGCCCTGTGCTGGAGAGTTGCATTCAGCTCTGAGCCCTGCACTTCAGGAAGAGGAGGATGGAGCAAAGCTTTAATCCTGGAAAAGTAAAACTGCTAAAGCAGCAGGGGAAAAATTGAGAGAATTATTTTATAATCTCAGATTAGAGAAGGCCTTTCTAAACATGACATGAAACATAAAAGCCATAGAAGCAAAAAAGGGAATATGTATAGTAAGAGATTAAAGCTATGATACCTTGTTTTAACCTATCAGTTATAGAGATCAAAAAGTCGATGATCCTTTATGTTGGCAAGGGTGTATCGTAATAGGTAATTACAAGTTTATCACTAAGTGTCTGAATCAGTAGAACATTTAGAAGGGCAATTCTGGCAGTATTTTAAAAGCAATTCAACTTGTAGGAGTTTATCCTACTAATACGTGCTACCAATATATCCTACCAATATATATGTGTATATATATTTGTGTGTGTGTGTGTGTGTGTGTGTGTGTGTGTGTGTGTTTGGGAATACATTCTGGGAACAAGGGCACAAGGGAATACACTGGGAACAAGGTAAATCTCTATCCATAAGAGACTGATTAGGTAAATTACAATGCAGCTATACAGTAGAATACTATACAGCTGTTTAAAAGAATGAAGCAGCTGTAGATATCCTCAAGATATTTTTTTTCACCTAAAATATCCTCAAGATGTTTTGGGTGAAAAAAAATGGTACTGAATGGTTTTTATAGTATATTACTATTGATATATTTTGGAAGAGGCTCCCTCTAATATATATATATTTTATATATATATATATCTCCACACACACACATATACATAGAGAAAGCAACAGATACACACACACATATAATCTTGTATAATGTTTGAATTTTGTTCCATATGCATGTATTATTTTACAGAAAAAAATTAAGAAAAGGCATGGAGATGAAATTTAGAAAGCACCATGGTAAGGAAGTTCAGCATAATGTCAAGTGGAAAATGAAGAAACTGGGGTCTTTCTAGAAAAAAAGACTTGAGATACCATTCAGTGGCCAAAGTGACTGTCACCTCACTGCCCCAGGGAAGGAAAGGAGACTGGTGGGAAGCTGCAGCACAGCTCAGGAGGAGGACAAAGAAATTCTCTCTCAGGGAAGCCGTGTGATGGACTTGCTAAGATCATGAGCTTTGAGTCAGACAGATCTGGATTTAGACCCCCATTCGTGCACTTGTGTGAACTTGGGCGGATTCTGTATTTAAATTCTCTGAGTCTCAGTTTTTTTATCTATAATATGAGAAATAAATAAGATGACATATTTAAAGGTGCTCAGCCCAGTGCTGACACATTCTAAGTGCTTGACAAATGACAGAGGTTGTCATCTTCAACGGCAGAGCTGTCCAAAGGTGGGGCTTCAGGGGCGAAGTGATGCGTTCCTCATCAGGAGAGGTGTTCAGGCAGCTGGGTAGGGATGTTGTAAAGATGTAAGCAATAGGGGGCGCTGCAGTAGATAAAGGTCTTATTCAGCCCTGAAATTCTGGAACTCAGTGAAGATTAAGTCCTGAAAGCCAATCAATCGACTTGACTGCCAAAAAGAAAATGTCCAAGGAAAGTTGGGGTGACACTCCTGCAAAGAGGTAGCCAGCAGGTGGGGCTGCATTGTTCCTGCAGGGGAAAGCAGGAGTGTGGCCCCTCATCCTGATGTCCTTGCACTCCACCTAGCATCCTTGTTTCCTTAGAAGCCTGCTTTCCCCTCGGTGCGTGGAGCCTGCACAGGTTGGTTTTGTTCTGTACAAAAGAGTGTATGAGGAAGGAAAAAACAGATTCACAGATATAATTATTCCAGTATTTCTGAAATCTGCTAGAGAGCCACATGCACTTCGCCTGACTGTTGTTTTTGTTGGTTTTTGGTTGATTCAGGAACAGACTATGAATGTAAATGGAACTCTGAATTGGCCTTTTCTTCTTTCACTAATAAAGAATCAGTAAGTGGGGTAACGAGGATAAGCACTTAATGGAGAAAGAGAAGAACCCGACCCCCCAACAAACACATGCATACACATATACCTATTAGCACGGTATTTAGGCCAGGCATAGAAATATTGTCGCATGTGTGTGCCTTTACTTGCTTATATTGTTGTGCTTCACTTTCAAAGATTAGACAGCTGCTAGATATATAACAGAGAATGTTATGAGGTCATCCATTTGGGATGTGTAAATGTCTTATGTAGCCCTAAGTAACAAAAATCTTTCCACACCCAAATTGCTTAAGTATTTGCATAAAGCTCTTACTGTCAACCATCTGAGCTGCCTGGAAAGCTTTTATGTAAAGAAAGAATTCCCAGTGATAATTCATGTTTACACTGTAATAGGTCAGTAGGGTACTTACAAGTGTGCTACCCAATGCACACCACTTCTTTTATTCTGCCAACAAGCATTTATTGAATCCCTATTGTGTGCCAGGTTGGGGGGGGGGGTCGTGGTACAGAAGTGAATGAGATATGGTCCCTAATGTGGAGGAACTGGCAAACTAGAGGAGGAGACCCACACATAATTAGCTATTGCATGGTGCCTAGAGTACACTAGAGGATAAGCAACTTGGTGTCGGAATTTTGTCTGGGTCACTATTGCATCCTGCTGTGCCTGCTGCCCTGCATGAAGCAGATGCTCAATAAGCAAAGTTTTGTTGGATAAGTTTGTAGTGTGAGGGGTACACAGAAGGTACCTAATACAAGCTGGGTTTTTAGGGAAGCTCTCTGCAAAAGGTGATAGGTGGGTTGAATTTTAAGAATTTCCTTCTCCAACCCAAAACACTAATTCAAGAAAATATAAGCACCTCTGTGTTCATAGCAGCGTTATTTACAATGGCTGACATCTGGAAACAGCCCAAGTGCACATCAATAGATAAGTGGATAAAGATGTTGTGCTATATTTACAGAATGGAATATCACTTGGTCGTGAAAAGGAAGGAAATCTTACTTGGTCATGAAAAGGAAGGTCTGTCCATGCAACAGTCTACCCATTCTCCATGGCTAGACCTGGAGAATATTATGCTAAGTGAAAATAAGCCAGTCAGAAAAAGACAAGTACCATATAACCTCACTTATATGTGGACTCTAATGAACAAAATAAACTAACAAAGAAAACAGAAATAGAATCTTATCAACAGAGAACAGACTGATAGCTGTCAGAGTGGAGGGAGGTTGGGGGACTGGGTGAAAAATGTGAGGGGATTGAGAAGAAGGAAAAGAAATCACATAGACAGGACAATGGTACGGCTATTGCCAGAGGGGAAGGGATGGAGGAGATGCCAGAGGGCAAAGGGCGGTAGGAGCAGACTTGACTTTGGGTGGTGAGCACATGCTGCAGTGTGCAGAAGATGTGTTACAGAGTTGTACCCTTGAAAGCTTCATGGTTTTATTAACCAATGTCATCCCAATAAATTCAATAAAAACTATGCACAAAGTTCCACAAACAAACAAACAAACAAACAAAAGAAGCTCTTTCTCCGTTCTCTGCCAGAATGCCAGCACTGGGTGCTAGAATGAACTTGTAGGAATCTGCCGGGTGCTGTCAGACCCTTTGGTGTACTTCACACACAGTCCCTCCCAGACCTGCTATCAGGGACCCAGGGTACAGTTTGGGCCCGGACCCTAGACAATTTGTACCTCTGCTGTGTGTCTCTCCTGACATTCTTGTCTGTGCATTATCTAAAGAACAAAGTCAGTTCTCCACTGTGGTTATGCCTCCAACTGAAGTGTAACTTTCTCCTATTCTTGGGTGTACATGATCTTTTAAAATTAGTTACCTGTGTCCACTTCCCTTTCATTCTCACAGGATGCTCTGAAGGCCCAATTGACCTGGTCTTCGTGATTGATGGATCCAAAAGCCTCGGAGAAGATAATTTTGAGACTGTGAAGCAGTTCGTCACGAATATTATAGACTCCTTGGCAGTCTCCCCCAAAGCTGCACGAGTGGGGCTGCTCCAATATTCCACGCAGATCCGCACAGAGTTCACCATGAGGGACTTCAGCTCAGCCAAGGACATGAAAAAAGCCGTGGCCCACATGAAATACATGGGCAAGGGCTCCATGACGGGGCTGGCCCTGAAGCACATGTTTGAGAGAAGCTTCACCCCAGTAGAAGGGGCCAGGCCTCTCTCCGCACAGGTGCCCCGAGTGGCTATCGTGTTCACAGACGGACGGGCCCAGGACGACGTCTCTGAGTGGGCCAGTAAAGCCAAGGCCAATGGTAAAGTGGGCGGGCTGGGGGTATGGTTTACACCACTTGGGGTTCAGGTTTCTTAAACTCACTGTGTGGTCACAGCTGGCCCTAGGAGTGAGTCTTTGAGCCTGCTGCCAACCACTGCTATACACTTGTACTAAAGTGCCATCTAGAGGCCTGAAAGGGAATTAAGGGACGGGCAAGACGCGAAAGTTGCAGATTGGGTGATTAGTCTGGACACAGACCAGGCCTGAGCAACCATCGACTGCACTGACTAGCCAGGGTGTGACCTCCAGTGCAGAGAATCAGCCCTGCGAGTGCTGTTTAACCACAGGTAAGGACACAACAGTCCTCAAATGCTGGTGAAGATAGATTCCTGGTGGGAGGAATTTTTACTGATTTTTTTAAAATCAGTACTGCAAGTGAGTGCTAAAAGCATAAAAGCCTTAGGAGAGCAAATACTCTTGTGTTTGCAAGAGGCAAAAGGTAGCTTTTGAGAAAATCAAAATGTTGCAGGAGGTTATGACTCTCGTTATTCTATGCTCAACAGAATTCAGCCTCTTCTGTGAGGGGTTTCTGACCCCACCTATAATGCAGGAGGACTGGAGGTTATTTTAGTTGTGGGTAGATGTAAAGTGTGGCCCCCAGAAATGGAAAACCAAAAGCTAAGATGGTTGGTAGAGACAGCTTAAGACAAAGTGGCTTCTTTGGGGAGATAAGAAAACTTGAGGCTGTGAAGCAGTTTACTTAAAAGCCATGGTCTTTAAGAACCTGTGGAGGACACACTGCCTTAGCGAGTCCGGTAAGGCAGGAAAGGGTGTGCACAGACCGGGGCTACACCCAGGACGTCCTGCACCCAGAGCCTAGGCCTGGCACGCAGGACCTGTGTGTCTAACACTGGCTGAGTGAACGAACAAAGGGATGGAAGTGCTAGTGATCCCCTTGGAGAATCCATTCCTCTCAATCGGCCTTTTCGGAGGAGGCCGTGTGATTGTTACTGCTTGCCTCACTGTTCACAACTTTTTCAGAAGCCAACAGAATAGCAGCCACAGACAAGCCTCCTGCCAGTCATCTGGGTGGCTGCTCACTCTCAGTTCCTCTGTGTCTAGACTAGCTTGTGAATGAAGGCGCCTGCCAAACCCACAGGCCCCTAGAGCCTGCGTTCTTAAAATGCTGGGGAAAACATCTTCTGCCAAAGGCAGCAGGTAGCCCTTGTATGTGTCACACTGAGATTGAGCTACCTTACTTTTCCCACAACTCACTTTCCCACAAATTCCACAAAAGCAGGTGGTAGGAGAAACATGTTTGTTTGGTTCTTGAACCAACAAATGTACCTGAAGTGATATGCTCTAATGAGTGTAATTATTCCTATGCATAGCTAACACAACCTTAAAATAGTAATTACCCTTTTTAGGAAGTTGCACATAAACTCACTGGGCTCCTGGACAAATATGCTGAACTTGGCTGCTCACCTTACACAGACTTAGAACAAGATATAACTCTTACCCCTGGCTTAAAGAGCTGTTTTTTATGTGTATTTTAAAAAATCTAGTCTAATGAATTTGCCAGAATAAGATATCCATGCTCAAAAAATGTTGGCAATCAAGTACAATTTAAGGTCTTAGTGTTTTACTTTAGAATAAAGAATGCATGGGGAAGGGAGTCTCATGGTTAATACTGTTTAGAGAAGCTTTTAAAGCTTTTGGTTTCTGGCTTTGGGGATTTCCAGTGGTCTGAAAGTTCTCCTTTTTAGCTTAGCACCTCCTCACAAGGCTTTGTCTTCCCCAGGGGGGGTGGGGGTGGGGGTGGGCAGAATGCAACTTCACCTTGCCCCAGGTCACTTATTATTCCTAGCCTGTACCTTTGAGAAGTAGAAACTAGGTTATAAGGTCATAAAATGCCTGCTTCTTAGACTTATCCCGGAAGAGATTCCCATTTAGTAAGCCATAAGGTAGTGCTCTTTTCCACTTGATCCGCAGGGCTAATTCAAGGAAAGTTAGGATTTATTAACTAACCCTGCCCAGAGCTGAGCAACAGGTTGGTGGTCTAGCTCCCCATCTTCACCTAGATGCCTCACCTTCCTCTTTTGGATCCCTGTCTTCTGCTCACAGTGCCAAAATGAAAAATGGTGAAAAAGTAAAGGGAGGTCGACATGGAAATCACCCCACTCAACTTGTTAGCTGGCGTTGGGTGCAGTGCACACGACTCCCGGGCCGTGGGAACACCGCCCTAATGACCCGTTCTTGTTTTGCTCTGCACCTTAGGTATAACTATGTATGCCGTTGGGGTAGGAAAAGCCATTGAGGAAGAACTGCAAGAGATCGCCTCTAAACCCACCAACAAGCATCTCTTCTATGCTGAAGACTTCAGCACAATGGGCGAGATAAGTGAGAAACTAAAGAGAGGCATATGTGAAGGTACTGCAGCTTGTGTCTAGGAGAGATCTTAGCAAACAGGGCAGCATGGACCCTTGAATGAGAAATTCTAGACCCCTTCCTTCAAAGTGCTCCAAAAAGTGCCTCCCTGGTGTGCAGGGCCAGTAAACACTAAGCACAGAAAGTGGAAGAGGGGAGAGAGAAGACAAAACTAACAGTCAACGTTGCTTGGTGCTTGCGTCATGCTGAGCAATGTGATAAGTGTTTTGACACACTGGCATATTTAATCCTGAATCTAAAAAAAGAAAAAGCCTTCAGAGATGATCATCTAAGAAACAACCGTCATATAAATCGGAGAGCTGATGTGTGATTTCAGGATGCGCCTGTAATTGGAGTGGAAAGGGATGGTAGCCCATCCAAGCCCACTGTTTAAAATTGAAGAATATCTTTCTGCATGGACCATGACTGCATGCAGAACATGAGCCTGCCCTTTAGAAGTCAGATTGTGCCGTGTACAAGAGCTCTCCATGTCTTTCTCCAGTTGCTGTGCCCTATATGAGGCATGCTGGCATACAGCAGTCCAGTCCAGTTTCCCTTTTACTCCTGTCCCAGGTTCAGTCACCACTGAAATCCCAGTCTAAGTGATACATCTCACTCCTCTAAAGGGAAAATCAATTCGAGGAAGGGAGACCAGGGAGGGAAGGCCTTTCAGATTTCTACCGTGAGAAGATAATATTTTGCCTCAAGGCTGTTTCATTCACGTTGAAACAAGTGGAGCTTTTGCCTCCCCAACTTAATCCTTGGACAACTTTAACTTTTTTTTTCCCACTACACCTTCTAGATATGATATTTGGGGGGCATTCTTAACTAAGATGCACTTAAGGGGTCCAGGCTTCCCTCACTGGAGAAAACCACCCTAGAGTGGTCTTGGATTATCCTGGTAACCAATTTCTTTTTGAATTTGTGGTATTATCAAATGATACCAAAATACCCTGGGTTAGGGCAGGTAGGTGAGGAGCTGGTGTAGGGCCAGTTTCCTAAAGAACACACGTGTGCATGCGGACAGCTGTCACTGCTTTTGATCATCTTTTTCTTCTCAGCTCTGGAAGACTCTGATGGAAGTCAGGACTCCCCAGCTGGGGAACTGCCAAAGAGGGTTCACCAGCCAACAGGTAAATTTTTAAAAGCAGTGTTTTTAGAACCTTTGGGGGATACTTCCTCTATGGTTGCCCCCCCAGACAAAAGTTGTAAAGGAATGAAAGAGAAATATGAGCCCTGCTGAAGTAGGTCCTGCTCTGTGGGATGGGCCCCTGCACAGCTGATCCTCCACGGTGGTCGGAAGTCAGTGGTCAGTGGTCACAGCCAGTCCTTGCAGTTGACTGGCCTGGCAATAAATCCCTCCCACTGATGTACCAACAGCAATCAAGACTCAAGTACAACAGGAGGATGTCCACAGCCCACATGGGGGTCTCACCTCAAGTGCTGAGCCGGGGTGATCTGGGAGACTGTGCCATTGGATCCTACAGGGTAACTACTACATTAGGCCACTCTACCAAGCCTGGGAGACATAGCAGCTCTACCTAATGCATTGAAACAAACACAGGGAGATTGCCAAAATGAGCAGGTGAAGAAACATGTCCTAAAAGAACATAACAAAACTCCAGAAAAAGAACTAAACAAAATAGAGACAAGCAATCTACCAGATACAGAGTTCAAAACACTGGTTATAAAGATGCTCAATGAACTTAGAATTTCAGTGCATGAAGAAGGTCAGAAATGTCAGAAATGAAGTATACACTAACTGAAATGAAGAGTAACTTACAGGGAATCAATAGAGTAGATACAGCTGAGAATCAAATCAGAGATTTGGAGTATAAGGAAGCAAAAACAAACAAACAAGCAAAACAAAACCTCCCAGTCAGAGACAAAAAAGAAAAAAGAATCTAAAAAATTGAGAGCAAAAAAGTGAAAACCTATTTGAAAAAGTAATGACAAAAAACTTCCCTAACCTGGTGAAGGAAATAGACATACAAGCCTAGGAAGCACAGAGAATCACAAAGAAAATGAACCCAAAGATGCCATGCCAAAGGTTAAAGACAAAGAATATTAGAAGCATCAAGAGAAAAGCAGTTAGTTATCTATGAGGGAGCTCCCATAAAATTGTCAGCTGACTCCTTAACAGAAACTTGGCAGACCAGAAGGGATTGGCAAGAAATATTCAATGTGATGAAAAGCAAGTACCTACAACCAAGATTATTTTGCCCAGCAATCATTTAGAATCCAAGGACAGACGAAGACCTTCCCAGATAAGAAGAAGCTAAAGGAGTTCATCACCACTAAACCAGTATCATGTAAAATGTTAGAGGGTCATCTTTAAAAAGAAGAAAAAATGTGCCCTAGTTGGTGTGGCTCAGTGGATTGAACACTGGCCTACAAATCAAAAGGTTGCTGGTTTGATTCCTGTCAGGGCACATGCCTGGGTTTCAGGCCAGGACCACAGCTGGGGGTGTGCAAGAGGCAATGGATTAATGTTTCTCTCCCATTCTTTCTTCCTTCCTTACCCTCTCTCTGAAAATAAATAAAAAGAAAAAAATGATAAAAAATATTAACAATAAAATGACAAGAAATACATACCTATCAACAATTGAATCTAAAGAGCAAAAAAAAAAGACTTCTGGCCAAGATGGAGGTGTAGGTGGACACACTGTGCCTACTCTCACAACCAAAATTAAGGACAACAAAGATTTAGAAACAAGAAAACAACCAGAACTCATAGAAAAATTGAACTGTTCAGAAGTCCAACAACCATTCATCCACACCGGTAAGAGGGGCAGGGTTGCAGCAGGAAAAAGTGGAGGTGCAGACTGAGTACGCAGGCAGCAGCGGCTGGCAGACCCCAAGTGCACAGGAGGCAGCTAGCAGACCTTGGGCACGGGGTGGCAACTGTGCAGATCCAGTGAGGCCGCATAAGGCGGCTGGCTGACCAGGTAGTCCCACATTGTTGCACAGACAATCCAGGCGAAGGGGAAGCAGCGGAAGGGACTGGAATCCGAGAGTGAGCAGAGCAAGCGCTATTGTTCCCTCTCAGATCCCGCCCCCACATACAGCAACACTACCCAGCAACTGGGCTGCTCCACCCTGAGGAAAACCTAAAGCTCCACCCCTACTACGTAACAGCTGCAACTAGGCAAAAAAACAAAACAAAACAAAAAAACCCGAAACAAAAATGGCTCAAACCAGAGAACAAATCAAAGCCCCAGAGCCAATTTATCTAAGCGACAAAGAGATTGCCAACCTATCAGATGCACAATTCAAAGCCCTGGTGATCAGGATGCTCACAGAATTGGTTGATTTTGCTCACAAATTAGGTGAAAAAATGAAGGCTACAATAAGTGAAATGAAGAAAAACGCACAGGGAACCAATAGAGATGGGAGGAAAACTGAGACTCAAATCAAGAGAGTGGACCAGAAGGAAGAAAGAAACAACCAAACAGAAAAGAAGGAAGAAACAAGAATTCAAAAAAATGAGGAGAGATTTAGGAACCTCCAGGACATCTTTAAATGTCCCAACATCCAAATTACAGGGATACCGGAAGGTGAAGAAGAAGAGCAACAAGTGGAAAACTTATTTGAACAAATAATAAAGGAGAACTTCCCCAATCTGGCAAAGGAAATAGACTTCCAGGAAGTCCAGGAAGCTCAGAGAATTCCAAAGAAGTTGGACCCAAGGAGGAACACGCCAAGGCACGTCATCATTACATTAGCCAAGATTAAAATGAAGGAGAGAATTCTAGAAGCAGCAAGGGGTAAAGGCAGAGTCACCTACAAAGGAGTTCCCATCAGACTGTCAGCTGATTTCTCAAAAGAGATCTTACAGGCAAGAGGGGCTGGAAAGAGGTATTCCAAGTCATGAAAGTCAAGGACCTACATCCAAGATTGCTCTATCCAGCAAAGCTGTCATTTAGAATGGAAGGGAAGATAAAGTGCTTCTCAGATAAGGTCAAGTTAAAGGAGTTCATCATCACCAAGCCCTTATTATATGAAATGTTAAAGGGACTTATCTAAGAAAAAGAAGATAAAA